>JAGVVM010017404.1:0-14171 GCA_019149425.1 Psidium friedrichsthalianum
CTTTCAAGGAGCGGTCCATGGCAGGCTTCTAGTTGAGGGGGCGACGAGTGCCTGGTTAGGCCATCGTCAGGGTTGAGTTTAGTGTCTTCCGAGTCCAATTGCATTAAAGCTGCGCGAACTTTACATGCATAGTCATGTCATAGACGCGATAGCAGGCGAAACTTGGGATGGTAGTTTTAGATACTAATTCCTGAAAGAAGTATATCGGGTTCGAGGATGGTGAGATTAGGATAGGATGCGCAATAGGGGCAAAAGACTCTAGCGCACCGCGTTTAGTTCGCGAGCTCCGCACCAGAAGGAAACTCCTAGGATCGAAAGATGATGAGGGTCTCGACTGAAGTCAATAAATTGGGTGGAACTGAGGCAGATTTGGAGTGAATAGGGATCTCTGGGAGACAACAATCGGGCAGAAGACTATGAAGCATTTCGCTTGTGAACATTTGTAGTTGAAGGCCAAGGATGAATGGGTCTTGAGGATGTTGAAAGATGCTGGAAACTAGTGGGGTAGGTAGGCTCAAGAAGAGAGAGCTGCCGCTGTCGCCACCAAATTGCTAAAACTACACGTGGCCGCCGTGAATGGCAGGCCAATGAGAATAATGAAAAATGGTGGGAAATCGGAAAGCGAGTTTGATGGGGTCTTAGTTTCCCACATCTTTGTCGATGGCCTAGAGCAAAACGTACAACTGTCTCAAGTTTCGTAAGGAAGTGGCGAGAGCTAAGAAACCATAGACGTGATTCAGCTGGACATTATGCCGGGGCTTACGAGTATGACATTGATACAGGGACTAAGCAAAATGGTACAATGGTACCTTGGAATGGCAATGCCCCAAACTTGGGGAAACTAAGCAATTGAGAGATAGGTTGGCTGATAGCTTGAAGATAAGGCTCAGGCTTGTATCAAGAGAAAACTGAGGGATAGCTTTGGGAATACTTTGAAATGAGGAATTGTGGCAATTTGATGGTTTTAGCTGCCAAATCTCATGAGTGGCCGGAGTGAAGGTACGATTGAGATTCGCTAGTAAGTGTAAAGGGAAATTTGGAAGGCTCCGGTGCAATTCGAATTTATGGGCATGCTCAAGGTTTAATGGCGTAATGCAGTAATGAAGGACTAGTGGAAGTACACTGATCATGATTATGGGCTAATTGATACCCAGATGAAGGGGCAGAATAGCGATTGACGGGTTGGTTGGATAATAATTTGAAAAGATGAGCGTTTTGAAATTCGAAACGTGAGAGCTTAGGGATGACCCGCTCAGAACATGATGATTGGTGAGGACGTTCGAGTTTTTATAAGATTGTCACGCCCGCGAGCCCCAATAGAGCACGCGACATCCTGTACATATTCGTGAAGAACCCTGCGTACACCTGCCTACACTAGCGACTTTCCCAGGACAAACTCTCGCGGCCAAGCGACGCTAGCGCAAACTGAACTACAGTCGATAACCCTGCGGAAGCGGTGCCTTCTATACATATACATGCACAATGTACAAGGTAGCATGAAAAGAACAAGAACACTTTCACAAAAGATAATACCATCAAATTATTATTAGAAGCGTTAGGTATAGAACCCCAAAAGAAAACCCTCACTGTGTCATGCTATTCTACGCTCTCAAAATCTAGACCATTGACAGCGGTACTCAATCCACCTCTAGCTCCTCCTCTGGATCCTCCTCTGTGTCCTCCTCTGGGTCCTCCTCGGGATCTCCTCGTCTGTGTCCAGGGCGTCGCCCTCCTCGTGACCATCGACCTCGGAACGTCCTGGGACGGCCTCCCTCAGTGGGTCGGGGTCGATCACCTCGCCACCTACTCTGCTGGCTGCAACAAAATCGGTCGTCCTCCATGGAATCGGGGAGTCCTCTCGAGAGTCCCATCGAGCCATACAGGCCCTCTCTAACCAGGCCTCGTATCTATGGGTACAAGATGGTCCACCTGTCTACTACCACAGTAGTCACATGCCTATTCCACCGGTGCGTGCATATCAAACATTGGAGGGGTGACTCAGTAGCCATCTTACTGGCAGTCCAAAAAGCATGGCGGTGCAAGCCATCATGGGGACCTTGATCTGTAAACGAAGGGCAAACCACCGCCCGTGAGTCAAACCAGCAAGCTCACCACTAATCCTAACGTAGGATAGCGTTATAATGTGGGGATTCGGTCCTATCCAGTGGACTAGGTTCGCGGTCCAGTTCAGACACATCTCAAGTCCTCTCGGTACCTATGAACCCAAAGGTTAACATACTCACAAATATCCCAACACAGTTCATATCATACAGACGGGCACAAGAGATTCAAGCCATAAATGCCATATGCATGCTGCAGGCCTCAACCGGCCATATCGGATCCCAATGGATCAAACTTCAGACCTCCTATCGGCCATAACGGTTCCCAATGGAACCATGCCCTCTAACACTCCAAATCCCATCAGGGCTCATTCTCAGTGCCACACGGCAAATACCACACTGCGTCTCGAACGCCTTACGTTGGTCTCCCTTTCTCTCCATTTCCCATCAGGGCACATTCTCACGTCACATCACTGGTGACTCATGCCATGCTCTCAATGTATGCGGGGTCCACATGATTGCAATTAGCCAATCAGACATAGAGCATGCATGAAATGGCACATAACACAGTACAGAGCATATCAAGAGATCATCAATCAGTTACGTACTCATCAATCCAAACTATAAGAGAGCTAGTACCCCACATGCAGTTTCCCAGACAGGCTCAAAGGTATAATTCATGCCATTTCTCTAACCAAGCCCATAATACTTAGGATCCTCGTCTCAGCGGCTCGATAACTCGGCCTAAGCCCATTCACTCAGATCAGTCCCCTGGGAGTCGATGTCCCTCGACTAATGATTCAGTGTTTTATTAACCCCTTGGTTATAGTCGAATTAGGCAAAGTTGGTTCAAGGCCCAATTAGAGGGTTCAAGTTCAAGTGGGCCCTAAGCCCGCCCTGCCCAAGGCCCACAAGGGTAATTAAGCCCACCGAGGTAAGTCGGCCCATTATGAAGTTTTAAGCCCATTAGTCAAGTTGGGCCCCTTAAGGTTCAAGGTTGAATGAAATGGGTTAGGCCCATTAGATTAAGTTGGGCTTATTAAATTAAGTAAGGCCCAATTAGTATCTAAGGCCCATTAACCAATCTTGGGCCCATTAATTAAATCTTAAGTCCATTATGTAAATTTAGGCCCATTCTTATTAAATTTTCGTGTAGGGCCCAAGCCCATTTTCAAAGTTAGTTAATTAAGCCCAATTAGGCCATTTAGGCCCATTAAGTCATCCTAGGCCCATGTACATTAGTAGGCCTCTTAAATTAATGTTCAAATTATAATTTGGGCCCATCAAATTCCAACTTTCGTCCACAAGAGCCCATTGGGTTAACTAGATCCAATTTGATTCATTTAGGCCCAATTAGTACAAATTAAGTCCCCAAGGCCCATTATAATCTTCGGTCCATTAGTTTACACGCCCAATCACCAATTGCAGCCCATATATAATCTCAAGGCCCAACTTCCCTCCTCAAATAGCCCACACGCACGGCCCGTATACATTAGCCAAAGTTAGCCTAAAGTCCAATTGCATAATCACCATATTATACTCTAATCACCATATTTAGCAACTAACACAACAATCTACACATAGATACAACTAGCCTAGGTCAAGATTAGGGGTAGAGCTTACTTAGAGGGGCTGGTCACGGTGGCTGGTCGGCGATGAGAGGCGGACGGCGGCGACGGAACTCACGGCGGCCGAACGAGCTCTCGGCCTAAGGAGGAAACGGCTTAGTCCGGCGGTCCAAGGGGGTCGGTTGGCCACGGAAAAGGGATAGAGGAAGGCTAGGAGCTTACCAAGATGTGGTCGGGTTGCGGGGTGGACGACGGTGGCCGGACGGTGACGACGATGGGGCGGCAACGGGCGGACGACGGGCTGGCCGAGAGAAGGAGAGAGAGAGAGTGAGGTCGGGGACGGTTCATCAAGGCCAGAAGAAGAAGGAGGCAAGGTTTAAGGGACTCACCGTGACGATGGAGGGCCGGCGGCGACGGAGACGGGACGGTGGCGTTGCGGTGGCCGGCGACCGAACGAGAGGGAGGGCCGAGAGGGAGAGAGGATTTCGGGAGAGAGAGAGAGAGTTTGACCGAAAATGATAGAGGAGAGAGAGAGAAAGATTATAAACATTATTTTGAGTAAAATTCAAATAAATGGGTAAGTGGGATTAGGTAGAATAGTAGAATGGATTTGATATGATGACACTTGATTGACATGATGATTGCCTTGGAATTGTGCCATGATTGATTTGACACTGATTGATTGATGTGACATCCGATTGATGTGACATCTGATTTGACTTGCCTCGATTTGCGTGCCAAATGCACCGATCGGGTCCCGAGCGCGAACGGATTTTGGACAGGATTTGGTGTCGGTCTATCGATTCTACTCTCAAAAATCCTAATTAGTCTCATTCTAAGGTCTGAGCATTTACCGGGGGCATTTCGGTAATTTTCCATTCACGTCTTGCTTCTCGACGTGCACCGGCTGACTGACCTTCAGTCGACATTTCTGAACTGACTTCATTTCTTCATTGTGTTTACCTTACTAATTCGATTGTCCAATGTCGGATTTCATTTTGTGGTCAATTTCATTAAATACCGACCCTGTCTCAGTCTCAGACCAACGGGCGGCTGTTGGGAAAATTCCCAGATAGCCTTTCCCCTTCGTTGGTCAGCTCAGGGTAGCTAATCCTGAGTGAGCGTCGACTAGAGTGTATTAATGAAGTGTTTCCATTCATTTAGAAATTTTGACAATTGGGTCGAATTTTCAGACTGTCACAATTCTTCCCCTCTTATAAAAATTTCGTCCTCGAAATTTACAGTACACCAGTCCTACTCCAAAATCAAATTACAAACGGTCATTCAAACAGGTAAGGGTATTTCTTCTTCATCTCGTCTTCGTTTTCCCACGTGGCTCCTTCGGTTCCATGGTGTTCCCAAATGACCTTGACCAATGGAATCGTCTTGTTCCTGAGCACTTGTTCCTTGCGATCTTCAATCCTCACTGGCCTTTCCACGTAGGAGACGCGGTCATCCATTTCAATGACTTCATGATCGAGTATATGGCCAGGGTCTGGCTCATACTTCCTCAGCATCGATACATGAAACACGTTGTGAATCTGCGACAAGTTCGGCGGTAGTGCCAGACGATAAGCCAGTGTCCCGATCTTCTCCAGTATCTCGAATGGCCCAACGAATCTAGGACTCAGCTTTCCCTTCTTGCCAAACCGAGATAATCCTCGCATCGGCGACACCTTCAGAAAGACATGATCTCCAACTTGAAATTCCAATGGCTTACGTCTCTTGTCTGCATAGCTCTTCTGTCTACTCTGGGCGGTCCTCAGTCTATCTCTGATCACCTTGACTGCCTCTACTGACTGTTGTACCAATTCTGGGCCTGTTATACTCTTCTCACCAACTTCGTCCCAACAGATTGGCGTCCTGCAGGCCCTTCCATACAATGCTTCAAATGGTGCCATCTGTTGTTGTAGGTGAATTCCACAAGGTGCAACTGCTCTTCCCAGCCACCTTTGAAGTCTATGACACACGCTCTCAGCATATCCTCCAGAGTCTGTATAGTCCTTTCCGACTGTCCATCGGTCTGAGGGTGGTAGGCTGTACTGAACCTTAACTCTGTCCCTAGAGCACCCTGCAGACTCTTCCAAAATGTGGCTGTGAAACGAGGATCTCTGTCTGACACAATGCTTACTGGTACTCCATGCAGTCTTACAATCTGCCTCACGTACAGTTCTGCCAGCTTCTCCAATGTGGAATCCTTTCGCACTGCGATAAAATGTGCAGACTTGGTCAATCTGTCCACTATCACCCAGATTGAGTCATTTCCTCTCTGACTTCTTGGCAATCCCGTCACGAAATCCATGGTGATGTGCTCCCACTTCCATTCTGGGATCTCCAATGGTTGCAACAGTCCTCCAGGCTTGCAATGTTGTGCCTTTACTTGTTGGCATGTCAAGCACTTGGCTACATGTTTGCCACATCCACCTTCATTCCATTCCACCAGTAGTGCTGACGCAGATTCTGGTACATCTTCGTACTTCCAGGGTGGATACTATAATTGCTCCTGTGAGCCTCTGATAGAATTCTTTCCTTCAACTCTTCGTCGTTTGGCACACACAGGCGTCCTCTAAACTTCAATATCCCGTCTTCAGTCACCTTGAAGTCATCTTTCCTCTCTTCTGCATTCATCATCACGATCTTCTGAATATCGGGGTCCGTGGACTGTAATCCTTGACCTTCAATTGGATCTCTGGCTCAATCTGTAGCGTAGCCATCAGGCTTGAGAGACTTCCTACTTCGACCTTGAACTCAGAGTCCCTGATTTCTTCCAACAACGTCCATTCTTTCACCATCATATGGGCGATGCTCGACTTCCTGCTTAGAGCATCCGCCACCTTATTCGCCTTTCCTGGATGGTAAAGAATATCACAATCATAGTCCTTCAGCAACTCCATCCATCGACGCTGTCTCATGTTCAGCTCCTTCTGGGAGAACAAATACTTCAGACTCTGGTGATCTGTGTAGATCTGAAACTTTTCTCCCACCAGATAATGTCTCCAGATCTTCAATGCGAACACTATGGCTGCCAACTCCAGGTCGTGCGTCGGATAATTCATCTCATGTGGCCTCAACTGTCGAGATGCATATGCCACTACTCGTCCATGTTGCATCAAGACACATCCTAGACCTCTTAGCGACGCATCCTGTAAATCTCAAATCCTCCAGGTCCGGATGGGATGGTCAATACTGGTGCGGAAGTCAGTCGGTCCTTCAGCTCCTGAAAGCTTTCCTCGCACTTTGCG
Organism: Psidium friedrichsthalianum; assembly: GCA_019149425.1. Lineage (NCBI taxonomy): Eukaryota > Viridiplantae > Streptophyta > Magnoliopsida > Myrtales > Myrtaceae > Psidium > Psidium friedrichsthalianum. Next base: position 6,871 of record JAGVVM010017404.1, read on the forward strand.
GTCCATTCAAACTTCGACTCCTTCTTCAACAATCTTGTCATCGGAGCGGCTATCGCGGAGAACCTTTCCACGAAGCGTCGGTAATAGCCAGCCAATCCAAGGAAGCTTCTTATTTCAGTCACGGTTGTTGGCCTTGGCCATTTCTCTACAGCTTCGATCTTAGCTGGATCCACTGATATCCCTTCCCCTGATACAATGTGTCCAAGGAACGCCACTCTGTGCAGCCAGAACTCACACTTGCTGAACTTTGCATACAGTGAGTGTTCCCTTAACGTCTGCAGAACAATCCTCAAGTGTTCCTCGTGGTCCTCAGAATTCTTCGAGTACACCAGGATATCGTCGATGAAGACTATCACGAATCGATCCAAGAACTCCTTGAACACTCTGTTCATCATATCCATGAATGCAGCTGGGGCATTCGTCAACCCAAATGGCATGACGGTGAACTCGTAATGCCCATATCTTGTCCTAAAGGCAGTCTTCGGGATATCCTCCTTCTTGATCCTTAGCTGGTGGTAACCCGTCCTCAGGTCTATCTTGGAGAACACGCACGCTCCTTCCAGCTGATCAAACAGGTCATCTATCCTTGGTAGGGGGTACTTGTTCTTGATCGTCACTTGGTTCAGTTGTCTGTAGTCGATGCACAGCCTTAGTGATCCATCCTTTTTCTTAACGAACAGCACCGGAGCTCCCCATGGCGAAGCACTGGGGCGGATAAATCCTTTATCCAATAGCTCTTGCATTTGCACTTTCAACTCCTTTAGTTCAGACAGTGCCATCCTATACGGTGCTTTCGAGATTGGCTCAGTCCCAGGTGCCAACTCAATCACGAATTCCACTTCACGCTCTGGTGGCAAGCCAGACAATTCTTGAGGAAACACATCGGGTATTCCCTTACTATAGGCACCTCTTCCAACTTCACCTCTTGAGCCGACGAATCTATTACAGATGCCAAGAATCCTAGGCAACCCTGATCCATCAGCTTGGTTGCTTCTAGTGCAGAAATCCAAGGAATTGAGGTTCCACCTCGATTTCCTTTAAACTCATATTCAGGCCCATCTACTGGGTTCAACCTTATTATACTCCTACTGCAGTCAATAACTGCTCCATGTCTAACCAACCAGTCCATGCCAACAATCAAGTCAAAATCATACATGGGCAGGACGGCTAAGTCAATCTTCTCGACTCTATTTCCCAGAGCTATCTCACACCCCTTACACCCTAACATAACGATTACTTTATCTTTCAACGGGGTGGCCACATGCAATACAACATCCAATGGTCTAGTTTCTATTCCAGCCAACGCAGCAAAACGTGCAGATATGAACGAATGAGATGCACCAGGATCAAACAAGGCATAGGCGGTATGACCACAGAGAGAAATGGTACCTGTGATCACCCCTGGCGCATTCTCAGCCTCCTTGCGCGCCACAGCATAGACTCGTCCCTGAGCAGGTGGACGGTTCAGAATTCCTTGCGGTGCATTGGCCATCTGCGGCTGCTGCTGCGGTTGGAACTGGGGTCTTGGTCCATTCCTCGGGCAGTTCCTTTGAATATGCCCCATCTGACCACACCTAAAGCATCCTCCCGTCTTCTTCGGACAGGGGCCGTTCCCATGTCTCCTGCCACAGTCACGGCAGTTCTGATTTCCAGGGTGTGATGGCTTTCCCAAGGTTCTCCTCGCAGGTGGGATGAACCTGCGGTCATCCTTCATCGGCCTCTTGCCGAAATCTCTGAAGTTCCTTCCTGGCATGAACCGCGACCCAGATGCGGCAGCCTTCTCCTGGAGGTCGCGCTCTATAGCCAGGGCTCTCTCATAAATCTCGTTGTAGTCCCTCAGCCCAGTAGCAATCATCATACTCTTCAGTTCAGGCCTCAGTCCTTCTCTGAACCTTCTGGCCTTATCCCACGGGTCCTCGATCAGCCTTCGAGCAAACTTAGACAGTCTGGCAAACTCGCCGTCATACTGGTCTACTGACATTGACCCTTGGCGAAGTCTGATAAATTCCTCCATTTTCCTCTCCTGGGCTGCCTCGGAGAAGTATTTCCCATTGAACGCTGCGCAGAATGCAGCCCAGTTCGGCCTCATGCCATCAGGAAAGACTCGTCCACGGGTGGCCTTCCACCAGTCATCTGCGGTGCTCTGGAGCTGATAGGTCGCCAGTGAGACCTTCTCTTCATCCGTGCATCCAAGCACTGTGAATGCTTTCTCCAGCTGTTCGATCCACGAGGCAGCTACCTCAGGTCCTCCAGTGCCGTCAAACTTTGAGGGTTGCAGCTTCAGAAACTGCTCTACTATGTGGTGTGTGACAGTCTGAAAATTCGACCCAATTGTCAGAATTTCTAAATGAATGGAAACACTTCATTAATACACTCTAGTCGACGCTCACTCAGGATTAGCTACCCTGGGATGACCAACCGAAAGGGAAAGGCTATCTGGGAATTTTTCCCAATCAGCCGCCCGTTGGCTTGAGAACTGAGACTGAGTCGGTATTTGATGAAACTTACCGCAAAATGAAATCTGACGATGGATAATCGAATCAGTAAGATAAACACAATGAAGAAATGAAGTCGGTTTCAGAAATGTCGACTGAAGGTCAGACAGCCGGTGCACGTCGAGAAGCAAGACGTGAAGGGAAAATTACCGAAATGCCCCCGGTAAATGCTCAGACCTTAGAATGAGACTAATTAGGATTTTTGAGAATAGATTCGACGGACCGACACCAAATCCAGTCTAAAATCCGTTCGCGCTCGGGACCCGATCGGTGCATTTGGCACGCAAATCGAGGCAAGTCAAATCAGATGTCACATCAATCGGATGTCACATCAATCAATCAAATCAATCAAGTCATGGCACAAGTTCCCATGCAATCAATCACATCAAGTCACATTAGTCAAATCAAGTACACCTAATCTCCTACCTAATCCACTATAAGCTATTTTTCCCCATTTTCCTTATGGATTATAATCTTCTCTCTCTCTCTTCCCTCAAAACTTTCGGCCACCACTCCCTCTCCCTCTCTCCCGACGCCCCTCTCTCCCTCACGGCTCCCTCACGTCCGTCGGCCGCCCGAGGAGCTCCACCGTCGCCCGTCGTCCGCCCGCCACCGCTCGACGCCACCATCATCCTCCAAGCCGACGCCTAGGTGAGCTTTGCTTGTTCTTCTTCTTCCCATTTCGTGGCCACGAAGACCGAGAAACCCCGACCTCATCCTCTCTTCCTCTCTCTTGTTCGCGTAGCCGTCCGCCCGAGCCGCCGTCCGTGTCGTCGTTCCGCCACCGTCCGGCGTTCGTCCGCCTCCACCTCGTCGCGGTAAGCCTCCCGGTCCCTCCTATCTTCATTTCGTGGCTTGGGACCTCGCGAGGCCGACCGAACCTCACCATTTCTCTCTCCCTTCCTCGGTTAGTTCACGGCCGCCTCTTCACCGCCGGCCTCCGCCCCGTCGTTGCCGTCATTCCGCCGAACAGCCGCCTTCACCGACCCCTCTAGGTAAGCTCCATCCCCTAATCCTAGTTTAGGCTAGTATGTATATGTGTGGATGGTTGTGTTATGACTAATCTAGTGGTTATGGCTTAATATGTGCAATTAGGCTTAATGGTGCAATTTGCTTGATTATGAAGCTTGATTGGCTTAAGGTGTGGGCTGTGGTTGCTTGTTTGGGCCGAGAATTTACTCTAGTGGCCCGAAATTCATGGGCTAGGCGTGAGGAGTTACGGGCCAAAGTAAGTTAATGGGCCTTGGACTTAATTTTGGACTAATTGGGCCTAAACTAACCTAATTGAACCCAAGATGATTGATGGGCCTTGTTTGGACGAAAATGGGTATTGATTGGGCCCAACTTATAAATTAGAATATTAATTTATGAAGCCCATTAATGTACATGGGCCTAGAATGACTAAATGGGCCTAAAATGGGCTAAATGGGCTTGATTGGTTAATCTTTGAAAATGGGCTTGGGCCCTACACGAAAATTTAATATTCATGGGCCTTAATTACATAATGGACCTAAGAATTAATAATGGGCCTAAGATTGGTAATTGGGCCTTGAATTCTATTTGGGCCCAACTTAATTTATTAAGCCCAATTAGCTTTAATGGGCCTAACCCACTACACTAAACCTTAAATCCTATCGAACCCAACTCGACTTATTGTGACAGTCTGAAAATTCGACCCAATTGTCAGAATTTCTAAATGAATGGAAACACTTCATTAATACACTCTAGTCGACGCTCACTCAGGATTAGCTACCCTGAGCGGACCAACCGAAGGGGAAAGGCTACCTGGGAAATTTTCCCAATCAGCCGCCCGTTGGCTTGAGACTGAGACTGAGTCGGTATTTGATGAAATTGACCACAAAATGAAATCTGATGAAGGACAATCGAATCAGTAAGATAAACGCAATGAAGAAATGAAGTCGGTTTCGAAAATGTCGACTGAAGGTCAGACAGCCGGTGCACGTCGTGAAGCAAGACGTGAATGGAAAATTACCGAAATGCCCCCGGTAAATGCTCAGGCCTTAGAATGAGACTAATTAGGATTTTTGAGAGTAGAATCGATAGACCGACACCAAATCCTGTCCAAAATTCGTTCGCGCTTGGGACCCGATCGGTGCATTTGGCACGCAAATCGAGGCAAGTCAAATCAGATGTCACATCAATCAGATGTCACATCAATCAATCAAGTGTCATGTCAATCAATCACATCAATCATGGCACAACTTCCAAGGAAATCAAATCCATCAATGTCACTATTACACCTAATCCATTATAAACTATTACCCATTTGTTTATTAGGTTATAATCTATCCCCATTCTCTCTCCTCCCCCATTTTGGATTTTCGGCCACTCTCCTCCCTCTCCTCTCTCCCGATCGCTCTCCCTCTCGGCCTCCCATTCGCTCGCCCGCCGTCCGCCGAGGAGCTCCGCCGCCGTCCGCCGTGAGGCCGACGTCGTCGGCCAGCCAAGGTAGGCCTCCTCAACCTTCTTCTCTTCTTTTCCGTGGCCGTGGGGCCTTCGGTTGAGCCGACCAGCCCGTGACTCTCTCTCTTCTCCTCGGCCTCTCTAGCGACCGCCCGTTGCCGTCCTCTTCGTCGTCGTCGTTCGCCGTCGTTCACCACCGTCCGCCATCACCGACCACCATCCTTGGTAGGTGAGTCCTCTAGTCCCTTCTCCTCTTCATTTCGTGGGCCGTGAGCCACCGTAGGCCGGCCAAGTCTCACCGTCGCTCTCTCTCTCTCTCGGCCAGCCGTGCCGTCGCCAAACCGCCGGCCGTTCGCCCCCTTTCCGCCGTCCAGCCGCCGGTTCCAGCCCCTCCACGGTAAGCAACCCACTAATCTTGACTTAGGCTAGTTGTATGCTTATGTGGTTGATTGGATTAGTGGCTAAACATGGTGATTTGAGGTTAATATGTGTGATTTGTTGCAAATTGGGCTTAGGCCATTTGGTTTTCTAGTGGGCCGGCCGAATGGGTCATTTGGAGTGAGAGATTGGGCCTAGAAACTATGCATTTGGGCTGGGATTTGTGATGTGGGCGTGTAATGCAATGGGCTTAAGGGTTCTAATGGGCTTGGGATCATAATGTTATGCTAGTTGGGCCTAAATAAAACTAATTGGACCCAATTTGTAATGGTGGGCCCATTTGGACGAAAATCTTAATTAAATGGGCCCAATGATGGTTGGAACATTAAAGATGAGGCCCATTAATGCATATGGGTTTAGAGTGATCAAATGGGCCTAAAATGGGCTTAATTGGAAAATCCTTGAAAATGGGCTTGGGCCCTACACGAAATTAATTCTAATTGGGCCTTAATTTCATAATGGGCTTAAGATTTCTATAATGGGCTCAACTTAATTAATGGGCCTGAGAATCTAAATGGGCCTTACAAATTTTAATTAGCCCAACCTAATCTAATGGGCCTAATCTACTTCATTCAACCTTGAACTTAGTGGCCCAACTTGACTAATGGACTTTAAATCTATAATGGGCCGACTTACCTTAGTGACAAGTTCCCTTATGGGCTTGGGCCTTGGTTCGGGCTTTAGGTCATTTGAATTGAATCCTATAATTGAGCCTTAACCCAACCGATCTTCATTCAACTACACCAAGGGGTTAATAAATTACTGAATCAATAGTCATGGGTATTAACTCCAGGGATTAGCATGGTGTTTGGGCTTGGGCCGACGTGATCAGATTTGTTAGATGAGAGTCCAATTGTTATGGGGTCTGACCCGAGGATCAATGAGTAATGTCCTATCATATCTGTCTGACTGAGAAATTGTACGTGGGCCCCTTTGATTTTCTTATGGCTTGGCTTGTTGTGCACACGAGAGTGTGATGGTTGCTTGATGCGTTCTATATTTGTGCACATATGCCATATCATGCATGCTCTAGGTTTGACTTGTGATTGAACCCATGTGGCCACGCATTACATAGAAGAGCATGGCATGAGTCACAGGAGACCTGTGACGCGAGAATGTGCCCCAAGGGGAAGTGGAGAGAAAAGCGAGACCAATGTAAGGCGTTTTGAGTGAGACGCACTGTGGTAATGGCCGTATGGCCCGTTGGGTGAGCCCTGATGGGATTTGGAGTGACAGATGGGACTCGGTCCATTGGGAACCCGTTATGGCCGGTTGAGGCCTGAGTAGTATGATCCAATTGGATCCGACATGGCCGGTTAGAGGCCTGCAGCATTGCATATGGCATCTGATTGACATCTTGTGCCCGATCTACCGTATGATATGGATATGTGTTGTGATTAAGTTGTGACTCGTATAGTCATGTTGGGGGTTCTGGTGCCGAGGGGAGCTGAGAGTGTCTGAACCCTGGACCATGAACCTAGTCCATTGGATAGGGACGGTATCCCTTACTAGTATACCGCTGTCATACTTTAGGATAGTGGTGAGCTTATTGAGTTTCGAAATAGGGCGGTGGTTGACCTTCTTTACAGATCCAGGTCACCCATGATGGCGGCACCGCCGCTGCTTTTGGACTCGCAAGTGCAGATGACACCGAGATTTACCCCCATTTTGATATGAAGCCACTCTGTGGCATAGGCATGTGAACCACTTGTGTAGTAGATCAGGGTGGACATTATCTCGTACCCCAAGATCTGAGGCCTGGTTTAGAGATGGGCTTGTTTGGCTTTGAGGACCCTAGAGGGGACTCCCTATTCCTATGGAGGACGACCCGATCTTGCTTCAGCCAGACGAGTATGGTGGTGAGGTGCGTCGACCCCGACCCATTGCAGGAGATGCCGTCACCTGACGATCCGAGATTGATGGGCACGAGGAGGGTGACGCGAA
>JAGVVM010017406.1:0-19148 GCA_019149425.1 Psidium friedrichsthalianum
ACACACCCGACCCATCAGTGAACATTAAAGACTAGCGAGGTAGGACGTTGCAACGACCATTGCTGTCGTCACCAACAGTCCTAATTCTTGCCGTAGTCGAGTCCTAGAACTAAACTGCCAAGACATTGAATTTGCGTACCTATTTCGATCATCGCCATTTTCTGCGGAATTCTGGCGACGTGCACTCGGACGCTTCCTCTCTATGCCCTTGCGGACCGCTTGGTGGCGTCGAGAGAAATGCCTTTTCTTCTCACTCTCTCTCTCTTTAGCCCTTTATGGGGGAGGTGGAGCTTTATGGGGCAAAAACTGAGCTAGAGGAGGGGGGGGGGGGGTACCTAGCTTATTTTAGAGTATTCCGGCTGGGCAACCCATCACGGGCCGGTCCGACTTACCCACACTAGCCCGCCCATATTCGGCTCATTAGAATCATTAAATCTTCTTTATTAAACCATTCCGTACACATAAATTAATACATATAACGCCTAAATTATTAATCTCAATTATAGAGCTCACATTAGTAACATTCTAACATTCTCTCTCCCATTTGAGCTATTATTAATTGAAACTGTAGCTGTAGTGTGCGCCTTTATATTGGTCTAAGGATTGTTTCTCATGGTCAATTTGGATCCTATAAAGTCTCAAATACCCAATCATTGCAGTAAACTGCCTTAGTAGATAGAGCTGTACATGGGTCACAAATGTTCTAACTTTACTGATATGAATTTACTATGATAGTGTGGTAATGGCCAACACCTCCATGAAGAGGTGCACTTTTATTTGTTATCCACTTTGTCGGACACAAACCATTCTCGTCTCTTTATATGTCATAAGAACTTCCGATGCTCTACTAGAGAATTCCATAGGTTCTGATGAACCTTGTATAGGTACTTTATCTTTATAGTTAACTTCTCTTATTGTAATACGACATATATCGTCAAATAACCGATGGCCCATGAGCCATTACTGGAGATTTACACACATCTCCATTATTTACACAAAGATATTTATTCAGCATCAATAAGTTCATATAAACACTTCGATAACATATCACTATAGTACCCAATGGTACAAAAACAAATGGAAACTTTATTAGAGCAAATAAATGCCTCCCACTAAATAACAGCATCCAATGATGCCTCTAAAACCCATACTATTGACATGTCGCTCAAAACACAAGGGCGAAGACCTTTAGTTAGTAGATCTGCTATCAATCATCTATAGAGATATGCTCTAACTGCAATGTTACTGTTGGGAGCACGCAGCAGAAGTCCGATACCTTTTACTCGGGGAGATCGCCAAGAGGGAGCCCAAGTCCGAGCCCATCAATATATCCAGTTGGACCCACCTTCACTCAAAAGCTTAAGCCAATGAGTTATGGGCCAACTTGGATATATTAACTGCTCCAGACCACATCAATTTTCCGATGTGGGACTTCTCTAACACAACTCACACGTGTATCCTAACAATCTTCCCCTCACGTGTGAGCTCCAGTGTTAGGTCTGCTCCCCCTTAATTCAAGTATCCTTCCGCACCAACATATCTCAACTTGAATCTCCATCAACGCCCATCGGGTGGGCGGGCCCGGAAACCGCGTTGGTCACCAGATTCCTTCCTTGAGATATTCACCAAACACTGATACATATTGGGAGTGGGACACCAATCAACCATCGGCTCTGATATCATTTGTTGCGAAATCAAACGAAGAACAAAAGTGGAACAACGAAGATTTACGTGGTTCGATCAGATTGATCTACGTCCACGGGCGAGGCAAACAAAATTCCACTATATCAAAAGGAGAGAGTACATATTACAAAGTCGATCTTGTCGACAACTCCAAGCCCCTCACAAAACTCTCAACGCCAACGCAACTAGAAAATCCTAACGACGCTATATATATAGTGTCTCAAATAAAAAAGGAAAACCTAGTTCCTCTGGGTTTGGGCCTACGGCCCACTCAAATAATATGTCAAATAAATTCAAGACATATTTAACAAATCTCCACCTTGGCTTGAATTTAATCAGTCAAGAAGCCGAACATGTTCTTCCGGCATCCTAAGCCTACGTGAGCTAACTCGGTGTAGGAACAAGGGAAGAAACAAAGGAAAGAATATGTCCTCTTCAAACAAAGGTAGAATTTCATTCACCTCGCCACCAAGCCCCAGAAAGGGGCAAACCTCACCAAGCATGTTTTCTCTCAGCAACTTCTGCTGTCGTGAGAGAATAAGCACCAGATCAGAGTATCCATATTTTTGATGAGGTCGAATCTGCCTCCTTTCTCTGCCAGTGGCAATAGAGTATGGCTGCTCCACCTCATCTGCAGCTTCCTCATCTGAACTTGAATCAACAACAGCACTTTGCTTGCTCAAATCATTCTGAGAGGTCTTCTCTAGAAGCTCCACCTGAAGCTCCACCTCATTCATATCACTCTCAAATTTTCCTGCAGACTCATCAACAACCTTCCTTTGATCAAGCATAAGCATTTCATTAAAAGTAACATCCCTACTAATAATGAACTTATGCGAGTTAGATTCCTGACACCACAAACGATACCCTTTTACACCATCAACATATCCAACAAAGATGCATTTTCTTGCTCTAGGTTCTAACTTACCATCCTTAACATGATAATAAGCAGGGCATCCAAAAACCTTTAGATTAGAATAATCACAAGGCTTACCTGACCACTTCTCAAAAGGAGTCTTGCAGTCTATTGCTGTTGAAGGAGAGCGATTAACCAGATAACAGGCTGTGTTAACAGCTTCAGCCCAAAAGTCTTTTTTCATGCCAGCATTAGAGAGCATGCATCTTGCTCTCTCCAAAAGGGTTCTGTTCATACGTTCTGCCACCCCATTCTGCTGAGGAGTGTGTCTAACTGTACGGTGTCGAACGATACCAGCATCTGCACAGAATTCATTAAAATCGCCACTGCAGAACTCAAGACCATTATCAGTCCTAAGACGTTTGATCTTCTTTCCAGTCTGATTCTCAACAAGGGTTTTCCACTTCTTGAAAGTTTCAAATACATCACTTTTCCTCTTCAGAAAATAAAACCCAAACCTTCCTGGAATAATCATCAATGAACGTCACAAAGTAAAGAGCACCACCCTTAGATGGAACCTGTGCTGGTCCCCATAAATTAGAATGGATGTAGTCGAGTATGCCCTTTGTCGAATGTGTTCCCGTGCTGAAACTGACTCTGCACTGCTTACCAAGAACACAATGCTCACAGAAATCTAGCGGGGTCGTCTGCTCTCCACAAAGTAAACCATGTTTACTTAAAACTATCATGCCACGCTCACTCATGTGGCCCAAGCACATATGCCACAGTTTTGTTCTATCAAAGGACGATATCTCAAATTTCAAAGATGCCATCTTAAAGAACGTGAGCAAACGCCCTCGAAACTAAAAAAACGAATCCCACCAATTCTCGGACCAAAAACTTCCACTCGAACGCTCTAAAACAAAACTCGAACTCCAATTTCCTCCAATTCGTCCAACACGAAGAAAAAAACGAAACAACTGACTTCCTGATATCAAGTCCAAACACGCCAAATCCACCAAAATCGCAGCTCAACAGCCAAATTCAATCACATATAAAGGAAGTCCAAATACGGCAATGCGATAAGTTTCTTCGACTAAAGCACCGCGCGGGGAGAGTTACCTATCCACGCAATACCCAGAAGAGGGGGGACTACAGCAGCGGAGGGGACCACTCAACTTCCTGCACCAAAAAATTAAGTCAAACCAGAATTTGGTTTCAGCCACGTCACAGGAGGAGGACCACGCCTTGTTCTTCAAAGCAAAAAGGCAGCAAACAAGAATGGGGACCACTTCCTCACTTTAGTCTTCAAGATTGCCTTTCAACGAAGGCAAGAACCTGTGGTTCTTGGACCAAAAGGCAGAACTTGACTCCAAGATAAAATCAACCGCAAATAAAAGGAGGGAGGGTACCGTCCACAGAAATTCATGCGAAGAAGTCTCGCGAACAAGTCATCGAAAGTCACGCAAACAAGTTTCTGCCTGGACCAATAGGAACGTTGGAGGTTGAACGAAAAACCAAATCGCGCCCAAGAATTTCTTCTTGCTGTCGTTCAACCTTTCTCGGTCAAAAGGAACTCAACGAAGAAATTCTTTGGTGCCGTCAAACGTCGTGGAGCCGCGAACAAAAGGCAAATCGCCTCTCACCTTCGCTCTCTTGAACCCTAGAAACGAAACTTCGCTCTGATACCAATTTGTTGGGAGCACGCAGCAGAAGTCCGATACCTTTTACTCGGGGAGATCGCCAAGAGGGAGCCCAAGTCCGAGCCCATCAATATATCCAGTTGGACCCACCTTCACTCAAAAGCTTAAGCCAATGAGTTATGGGCCAACTTGGATATATTAACTGCTCCAGACCACATCAATTTTCCGATGTGGGACTTCTCTAACACAACTCACACGTGTATCCTAACAATCTTCCCCTCACGTGTGAGCTCCAGTGTTAGGTCTGCTCCCCCTTAATTCAAGTATCTTTCCGCACCAACATATCTCAACTTGAATCTCCATCAACGCCCATCGGGTGGGGCGGGCCCGGAAACCGCGTTGGTCACCAGATTCCTTCCTTGAGATATTCACCAAACACCGATACATATTGGGAGTGGCCACCAATCAACCATCGGCTCTGATACTATTTGTTGCGAAAATCAAACGAAGAACAAAAGTGGAACAACGAAGATTTACGTGGATCGATCAGATTGATCTACGTCCACGGGCGAGGTAAACAAAATTCCACTATATCAAAAGGAGAGAGTACATATTACAAAGTCGATCTTGTCGACAACTCCAAGCCCCTCACAAAACTCTCAACGCCAACGCAACTAGAAAATCCTAACGACGCTATATATATAGTGTCTCAAACAAAAAAGGAAAACCTAGTTCCTCTGGGTTTGGGCCTACGGCCCACTCAAATAATATGTCAAATAATTCAAGACATATTTAACAGTTCCTTTTTGCATGGATTCATTTATGGTCAGAAACTTGACATCCATGTGTTTAGACCTCTTGAGATCTCTGTTGTTATTAATGAACAACACCACAGAGTTATTATCGCAGTATAATTGTATGGGCCTATCAACAAAATTAAACATAGTCAACTCCCTAATGAGGTTCCGAAGCCAAATGGCCTGAGCAGCAGTTGAAAAACACGTTATGAACTCTACCTACATGGTAGAGGAGGATATGGATTTCTGTTTCATTTTTCCACGATACTGCACCGCCTGCCAACATAAATATGTATCAAGTTATTGGCTTTTTGTCGTCCTGATAGCCCGCGAAATCCGAATTCGAGTATCCAACTAGCTGTAGGTTCTCAACATACTTGTAAGTCATCATATAGTCTCTTGTCCTCTTTAAGTACCTCAGAACTTTCTTAGCAGCATCCCAATGACCGTGTCCTGGGTTTGATTGATATCTCTCCAAAAGTCCTGTTGCAAGGGCAAGTCTAGTGTAGTGTAAAGTATACATTATATTCCCAGGCGCACTAGCATAAGGTACATTCTTCATTTGGGATTTCTCAATTTCCGTCTGAGGATACTGTGAAAGACTTAATTTATCACATTTACAAACAGGAGCAATTCCTGACTTGCAGTCCTGCATATTGAATCTTTCCAAGATACGATCAATATATGCCCTTTGAGATAACCAAAAACATGACATGAAAGATCCCTATGGATCTCAATGCCAAGGACAAAGACGCTTCACCAAGATCCTTCATGTCGAAGTTCTTTGATAGCATCCGCTTCGTTTCATGCAGTAATTCAATATCATTGCTGGATGTCGTCTACATAGAGAACGAGAAAAATGTATTTTCTCCTAATAACTTTGCAGTATATACACTAATCCACTCTATTTTTGATAAAACCAAATGAGGTGACTACGCTATGAAATTTCAAATACTATTGTCTGGAGGCTTGCTTCAGGCCATAGATAGATTTTTTGATTCTACATACTAGTTTACTTGAATCATCAGTTGCAAAGCCTTCGGGTTGTGTCATATAAACTTCCTCTCAAGATCTCCATTCAGAAAGGTAGTTTGATGTCCATTTAGTGTAATTCCATATCAAAATGGGCTACTAACGCCATAATTACTTTGAAGGAATCCTTAGAAGAGGCTGGAGAGAAGGTTGATTCATAGTCTACTCCTTCTCTCTGAGTAAAACCTTTTGCTACCAATCTAGCTTGAAACTTTTCTATCTTCCCTTTGCAGTCTCTTTTCGTTTTATATACCCATTTATAGCCGATTGCCCTATGACCTTCAGGCAATTTGACAAGTTCCTAGACATCATTATGTCTCATAAACTGCATTTCATCTTTCATCACATCCAACCATAGATCTGATCGAGCACAGGAAACAACATCTTTATAAGTGACTAGATCAGCCACATAGCTAATGTCATAGTCCTGTTATCCTAGATACACTATATAGTCTGGTGGGATAGTTGATTGTCTTTGCCTGGTAAACCTCCTTAGTGGAACTTCCTCACCTTAATCTTGCAACTCTGGGCTTGAATTACTTCATTAGGAATAGTTCCAGCAATAGGATCCTGAAGCCTAACGGGCACAATCTCTTGTATGGGAGGCTCCATAATTGTCTGTATTGGCAGAGAAACGACACAATAGTACCCGCCATACTGTCACCTTCAATAGTTTCTAGATAGGTACCCTTTTTGGCCACATCGTATTCTAGAAACTTTGTTATTTGTGATTCCACAATTCTTGTGTCTCCATTGGGATTATAAAAATGGTATCCCTTGGAATGATTTGGATATGACACGAAGTAGCACCGAGTGGTCTTGGGATCCAACTTGTTCAAGATTAGATTATACAGTTTCACTTCTGCAGGACAACCCCAGACTTTCAGATGACTTAGGCTGGGTTTTACGTCCAGTCCATAGCTCAAAAGAGGTTAATGGAACAGCTTTAGTGGGAACTCGGTTCAATACATAAAGGGCTATTTTCAAAGCGTCATCCCATAGGAATTTAGGTAAGTTAGTTCTACTTATCATACTCCTCATCATATCTATAAAGGTGCGATTGCGCCTTTCGGCTACACCATTCTGTTCGGGACTCCTAGGCATACTAAACCGAGCCACTATCTCAGAATCCTCTAAGTATTTGGCAAATAGCCCTTTAAGCTGTCCAGCATCACCATGTCTGTCATAATACTTACCACCTCAGTCAGATCTGACAATCTTTATGACTTTCCCAACTGTTTCTCGACTTCAATCTCAATATCTTGAATTTATCAAGAGACTCAGACTCTGATAACCTTTATAACTTTTCACTAAAGTAACCCTTTCCCATATACATCTCACTTTTGGAGAGTACAAACTTATCAGACATAAACACCAACTTGAAACCATTCTTGCTAAGGAGGGATCCAAAAACTAAATTCTTGCGTATGTCTGGCACATGCAGCACATTGTTTAGTGTCACAATTTTTTCAGATGTCATCTTCAAAACAACCTTTCCAACGCCTTTAACCTTAGAAGTCGATGAATTATCCATGTAGAGTTTTTCATCATCTCCCATAGGCGTGTAAGATGTGAATGCCAATTTTATTGACGCATATATGATGAGTTGCTCCAGTATCAATCCACCATTCTTTGAGGTTTCCCACCAAATTGTACTCGAATATCATGGCAGCAAGACTGATATCATCAACATAATTGGATATCTGTTTCACCACATTTGCCTTAGTCTTCTTTCTTTTCTTGTTCTATAGTCTTTGGCATGATGTCCAGACTTTCCACATTTGTAACATTTGCCAATGAACTTTTTCTAGCTTTGGGTGGATCCTCTGTAAACTTTGTCCTCTTTTTGTTGGGTTTCGATCTTTCTTCAACAACGTTGGCCCTTGAGACCTCCAGTTTGTTACCAATTTTCTTCTTAGAGAGTCTATTTGTCTTCCTCTATCCTCAATTGAACAATTAGGTCTTCAAGTGATAACTCATTTCTCTTGTGTTTGAGATAATTCTTGAAGTCTTTCCAAGACGGTGGTAACTTTTCAATGAAAGCAGCTACTTGAAATGACTCACTAATCATCATACCTTCAGTATGAATGTCATGCATGATCACGTGAAGTTCTTGAACTTGATTTAAGACGGTTTTTAAATCTACCATCTTGAAGTCCAGAAATTTGCCGACAATTAATTTCTTCAGTCCGGCATCTTCCGTTTTGTATTTCTTGTCCAAACTTTCCCATAATTCCTTAGCCGTTTTCAACGGACTATAAATATTATAGAGGGTATTGTCTAAACCATTGAGAATGTAGTTGCGATACAAGAAGTCAGAATGCTTCCACCCATCTACTGCAGTAAACTTTTTCTTGTCTATCTCTCATTCATCCAACTTAGGAGCGTCCTATGTGAGGAACCTTGCCAGATTTAGAGTGGTGAGATAAAACAACATTTTTTGTTGCCATCTCTTGAAATCGGTCCCACTAAATTTTTCTGGCTTCTCTTCATGAGTCGAAACAGACGCAATATGCATTATCGATGATGTAGCCATTTCTGTTACGAAAATAGAAATTAATGAACACAAGCACACACAGACAGAAGCAAATTTGTTTTAAGATTGTTGTCTCCTAAGAGTTCGTATGTGCAAAAAATATCAGACGACAAACCTGAATTGAAGTATAGATTGAGTAAACGAAATGTAGACAAATGATCCGAGTCCAACGAATTTACGTTGTGTCCTTAAGACAAATTTATCCCCTCCACCAGTACCAAAGGTTCTTGGACAATTACCTCCCAGATAGAATATATCGCATTTCCTATGAAGCGATACTTTTTCAAAGGAAACCTTCGAACTCAACTTCGTAGAATAATCGAACAATGAAGTATGAGAGAGTGTCTGATGAATACGAGTGTAAAAATGTCCGTTCAAAAATGAGAATTATAATAGTTTCGTGAAAAGTCATGACGAACCGAAAGGTTGCGTTTGGTCGCGACGAACCGAAAGGTTGCGTTCGTTCGTAGATGGTCGAACTGAACCGACCGATGAGCAATCACGAACAGACATATTCGTTCAAAAAAGAAAAATTTAAAAGACGAAAAACATGTCTGTTCGAATATTAATTTATTGTGCATGTTCGGTGAAAAATAAAACTGAGGGTAATGGGCTAAGTTCCAAAAATAATAATAATTGGACCCAGACCCGGGCCCGACTCGAGCCGACCGACGGTGCACCCGCATGTGGACCGACCCAACTTTGTGTAGGTCGTCTCTCTTCCACAAAATAGGATGCCCCTTGGGGCCCAAATTTATTTGAGAGGCTCTACTAAATAAACCCATCTTCCATCCACCTTCTATCCAATATGGGATCCTCCATCCATACTTCTCATTCACTTTCTATGGGATTGGAGATCAAAATCCCAACAAAGCAATCCCTCGCCGACTACACCGATTGCCATCCTGCGATCCACGAGCCGGTCCCCCGTTCGAATTTGGAAAATGGATATTGTGAATTAGATTGTTTAGTTAAAGGCAAAAGTCCAAGCCAGTCCAAGAAGTCCTAACTTTGTCATCAAGTCCTGCGAAATTCGAATAGGAAAGTGCAATCGTGAAGAAAGAGGTAAATTTTCTCTCTTGAATTTTATTATATTCACTTGCTTATTTAGTTATATTTTGTATATCTTGCATATTTGCATCAAAGTGGATATTTTTCAAAATTCAGGTTGATTAGGAAAATTTCTTTTGTAATCCGCAACTTGCCACACAATCGAGAAAGTCCGTCTTTAGGATTGTTGATGGAATACTTGATTAGGTAAGGATTTGAATTCAATTGTTTAATTGTATGATTACAAAGTAAAAAATTACTTAAATATTCGCGAAATATTTCAAAAAATCGATTGAATTGATTGGCACATTCACTTTCCTAATTTGATTTGAATTAATTGGTTGTAATCTTTTTTAGAATATATCCATTGCATGATGTAATCTCGAAAAATTCAAAAACAAATTACATTCATTCAACTTTCAAATTTGAAAATTGCATCTTTTAAAAATAGCATCATGCAGATAATTGCATATCTAATCTTTTTTGTAAAATATTTAGGTTAGATTGCATTTTAGGATAGAAATTGCATGCTTAAATAGAATTTCATGTCTAAAATAATCTATCTAAGCATGCAATTTCTATCCTAAAATGCAATCTAACCTAAATATTTTACAAAAAAGATTAGATATGCAATTATCTGCATGATGCTATTTTTAAAAGATGCAATTTTCAAATTTGAAAGTTGAATGAATGTAATTTGTTTTTGAATTTTTCGAGATTACATCATGCAATGGATATATTCTAAAAAAGATTACAACCAATTAATTCAAATCAAATTAGGAAAGTGAATGTGCCAATCAATTCAATCGATTTTTTGAATATTTCGCGAATATTTAAGTAATTTTTTACTTTGTAATCATACAATTAACAATTGAATTCAAATCCTTACCTAATCAAGTATTCCATCAACAATCCTAAAGACGGACTTTCTCGATTGTGTGGCAAGTTGCGGATTACAAAAGAAATTTTCCTAATCAACCTGAATTTTTGAAAAATATCCACTTTGATGCAAATATGCAAGATATACAAAATATAACTAAATAAGCAAGTGAATATAATAAAATTCAAGAGAGAAAATTTACCTCTTTCTTCACGATTGCACTTTCCTATTCGAATTTCGCAGGACTTGATGACAAAGTTAGGACTTCTTGGACTGGCTTGGACTTTTGCCTTTAACTAAACAATCTAATTCACAATATCCATTTTCCAAATTCGAACGGGGGACCGGCTCGTGGATCGCAGGATGGCAATCGGTGTAGTCGGCGAGGGATTGCTTTGTTGGGATTTTGATCTCCATCCCATAGAAAGTGAATGAGAAGTATGGATGGAGGATCCCATATTGGATAGAAGGTGGATGGAAGATGGGTTTATTTAGTAGAGCCTCTCAAATAAATTTGGGCCCCAAGGGGCATCCTAATTTTGTGGAAGAGAGACGACCTACACAAAGTTGGGTCGGTCCACATGCGGGTGCACCGTCGGTCGGCTCGAGTCGGGCCCGGGTCTGGGTCCAATTATTATTATTTTTGGAACTTAGCCCATTACCCTCAGTTTTATTTTTCACCGAACATGCACAATAAATTAATATTCGAACAGACATGTTTTTCGTCTTTTAAATTTTTCTTTTTTGAACGAATATGTCTGTTCGTGATTGCTCATCGGTCGTTCAGTTCGACCATCTACGAACGAACGCAACCTTTCGGTTCGTCGCGACCAAACGCAACCTTTCGGTTCGTCATGACTTTTCACGAAACTATTATAATTCTCATTTTTTGAACGGACATTTTTACACTCGTATTCATCAGACACTCTCTCATACTTCATTGTGCGATTATTCTACGAAGTTGAGTTCGAAGGTTTCCTTTGAAAAAGTATCGCTTCATAGGAAATGCGATATATTCTATCCTGGGAGGTAATTGTCCAAGAACCTTTGGTACTGGTGGAGGGGATAAATTTGTCTTAAGGACACAACGTAAATTCGTTGGACTCGGATCATTTGTCTACATTTCGTTTACTCAATCTATACTTCAATTCAGGTTTGTCGTCTGATATTTTTTTTGCACATACGAACTCTTAGGAGACAACAATCTTAAAACAAATTTGCTTCTGTCTGTGTGTGCTTGTGTTCATTAATTTCTATTTTCGTAACAGAAATGGCTACATCATCGATAATGCATATTGCGTCTGTTTCGACTCATGAAGAGAAGCCAGAAAAATTTAGTGGGACCGATTTCAAGAGATGGCAACAAAAAATGTTGTTTTATCTCACCACTCTAAATCTGGCAAGGTTCCTCACATAGGACGCTCCTAAGTTGGATGAATGAGAGATAGACAAGAAAAAGTTTACTGCAGTAGATGGGTGGAAGCATTCTGACTTCTTGTATCGCAACTACATTCTCAATGGTTTAGACAATACCCTCTATAATATTTATAGTCCGTTGAAAACGGCTAAGGAATTATGGGAAAGTTTGGACAAGAAATACAAAACGGAAGATGCCGGACTGAAGAAATTAATTGTCGGCAAATTTCTGACTTCAAGATGTAGATTTAAAACCGTCTTAAATCAAGTTCAAGAACTTCACGTGATCATGCATGACATTCATACTGAAGGTATGATGATTAGTGAGTCATTTCAAGTAGCTGCTTTCATTGAAAAGTTACCACCGTCTTGGAAAGACTTCAAGAATTATCTCAAACACAAGAGAAATGAGTTATCACTTGAAGACCTAATTGTTCAATTGAGGATAGAGGAAGACAATAGACTCTCTAAGAAGAAAATTGGTAACAAACTGGAGGTCTCAAGGGCCAACGTTGTTGAAGAAAGATCGAAACCCAACAAAAAGAGGACAAAGTTTACAGAGGGATCCACCCAAAGCTAGAAAAAGTTCATTGGCAAATGTTACAAATGTGGAAAGTCTGGACATCATGCCAAAGACTATAGAACCAAGAAAAGAAAGAAGACTAAGGCAAATGTGGTGAAACAGATATCCAATTATGTTGATGATATCAGTCTTGCTGCCATGATATTCGAGTACAATTTGGTGGGAAACCTCAAAGAATGGTGGATTGATACTGGAGCAACTCATCATATATGCGTCAATAAATTGGCATTCACATCTTACACGCCTATGGGAGATGATGAAAAACTCTACATGGATAATTCATCGACTTCTAAGGTTAAAGGCGTTGGAAAGGTTGTTTTGAAGATGACATCTGAAAAATTGTGACACTAAACAATGTGCTGCATGTGCCAGACATACGCAAGAAAATTTTAGTTTTTGGATCCCTCCTTAGCAAGAATGGTTTCAAGTTGGTGTTTATGTCTGATAAGTTTGTACTCTCCAAAGTGAGATGTATATGGGAAAGGGTTACTTTAGTGAAAGTTATAAGGTTATCAGAGTCTGAGTCTCTTGATAAATTCAAGATATTTGAGATTGAAGTCGAGAAACAGTTGGGAAAAGTCATAAAGATTGTCAGATCTGACTGAGGTGGTAAGTATTATGACAGACATGGTGATGCTGGACAGCTTAAAGGCTATTTGCCAAATACTTAGAGGATTCTGAGATAGTGGCTCGGTTTTAGTATGCCTAGGAGTCCCGAACAGAATGGTGTAGCCGAAAGGCGCAATCGCACCTTTATAGATATGATGAGGAGTATGATAAGTAGAACTAACTTACCTAAATTCCTATGGGATGACGCTTTGAAAATAGCCCTTTATGTATTGAACCGAGTTCCCACTAAAGCTGTTCCATTAACCTCTTTTGAGCTATGGACTGGACGTAAACCCAGCCTAAGTCATCTGAAAGTCTGGGTTGTCCTGCAGAAGTGAAACTGTATAATCTAATCTTGAACAAGTTGGATCCCAAGACCACTCGGTGCTACTTCGTGTCATATCCAAATCATTCCAAGGGATACCATTTTTATAATCCCAATGGAGACACAAGAATTGTGGAATCACAAATAACAAAGTTTCTAGAATACGATGTGGCCAAAAAGGGTACCTATCTAGAAACTATTGAAGGTGACAGTATGGCGGGTACTATTGTGTCGTTTTCTCTGCCAATACAGACAATTATGGAGCCTCCCATACAAGAGATTGTGCCCGTTAGGCTTCAGGATCCTATTGCTGGAACTATTCCTAATGAAGTAATTCAAGCCCAGAGTTGCAAGATTAAGGTGAGGAAGTTCCACTAAGGAGGTTTACCAGGCAAAGACAATCAACTATCCCACCAGACTATATAGTGTATCTAGGATAACAGGACTATGACATTAGCTATGTGGCTGATCTAGTCACTTATAAAGATGTTGTTTCCTGTGCTCGATCAGATCTATGGTTGGATGTGATGAAAGATGAAATGCAGTTTATGAGACATAATGATGTCTAGGAACTTGTCAAATTGCCTGAAGGTCATAGGGCAATCGGCTATAAATGGGTATATAAAACGAAAAGAGACTGCAAAGGGAAGATAGAAAAGTTTCAAGCTAGATTGGTAGCAAAAGGTTTTACTCAGAGAGAAGGAGTAGACTATGAATCAACCTTCTCTCCAGCCTCTTCTAAGGATTCCTTCAAAGTAATTATGGCGTTAGTAGCCCATTTTGATATGGAATTACACTAAATGGACATCAAACTACCTTTCTGAATGGAGATCTTGAAGAGGAAGTTTATATGACACAACCCGAAGGCTTTGCAACTGATGATTCAAGTAAACTAGTATGTAGAATCAAAAAATCTATCTATGGCCTGAAGCAAGCCTCCAGACAATAGTATTTGAAATTTCATAGCGTAGTCACCTCATTTGGTTTTATCAAAAATAGAGTGGATTAGTGTATATACTGCAAAGTTATTAGGAGAAAATACATTTTTCTCGTTCTCTATGTAGACGACATCCAGCAATGATATTGAATTACTGCATGAAACGAAGCGGATGCTATCAAAGAACTTCGACATGAAGGATCTTGGTGAAGCGTCTTTGTCCTTGGCATTGAGATCCATAGGGATCTTTCATGTCATGTTTTTTGGTTTATCTCAAAGGGCATATATTGATCGTATCTTGGAAAGATTCAATATGCAGGACTGCAAGTCAGGAATTGCTCCTGTTTGTAAATGTGATAAATTAAGTCTTTCACAGTATCCTCAGACGGAAATTGAGAAATCCCAAATGAAGAATGTACCTTATGCTAGTGCGCCTGGGAATATAATGTATACTCAAGTCTACACTAGACCAAACATTGCCCTTGCAACAGGACTTTTGGAGAGATATCAATCAAACCCAGGACACGGTCATTGGGATGCTGCTAAGAAAGTTCTGAGGTACTTAAAGAGGACAAGAGACTATATGATGACTTACAAGTATGTTGAGAACCTACAGCTAGTTGGATACTCGAATTCGGATTTCGCGGGCTATCAGGACGACAAAAAGCCAATAACTTGATACATATTTATGTTGGCAGGCGGTGCAGTATCGTGGAAAAATGAAACAGAAATCCATATCCTCCTCTACCATGTAGGTAGAGTTCATAACGTGTTTTTCAACTGCTGCTCAGGCCATTTGGCTTCGGAACCTCATTAGGGAGTTGACTATGTTTAATTTTGTTGATAGGCCCATACAATTATACTGCGATAATAACTCTGTGGTGTTGTTCATTAATAACAACAGAGATCTCAAGAGGTCTAAACACATGGATGTCAAGTTTCTGACCATAAATGAATCCATGCAAAAAGGTAACTGTTAAATATGTCTTGAATTTATTTGACATATTATTTGAGTGGGCCGTAGGCCCAAACCCAGAGGAACTAGGTTTTCCTTTTTTGTTTGAGACACTATATATATAGCGTCGTTAGGATTTTCTAGTTGCGTTGGCGTTGAGAGTTTTGTGAGGGGCTTGGAGTTGTCGACAAGATCGACTTGTAATATGTACTCTCTCCTTTTGATATAGTGGAATTTTGTTTACCTCGCCCGTGGACGTAGATCAATCTGATCGATCCACGTAAATCTTCGTTGTTCCACTTTTGTTCTTCGTTTGATTTTCGCAACAAATAGTATCAGAGCCGATGGTTGATTGGTGGCCCACTCCCAATATGTATCGGTGTTTGGTGAATATCTCAAGGAAGGAATCTGGTGACCAACGCGGTTTCCGGGCCCGCCCCACCCGATGGGCGTTGATGGAGATTCAAGTTGAGATATGTTGGTGCGGAAAGATACTTGAATTAAGGGGGAGCAGACCTAACACTGGAGCTCACACGTGAGGGGAAGATTGTTAGGATACACGTGTGAGTTGTGTTAGAGAAGTCCCACATCGGAAAATTGATGTGGTCTGGAGCAGTTAATATATCCAAGTTGGCCCATAACTCATTGGCTTAAGCTTTTGAGTGAAGGTGGGTCCAACTGGATATATTGATGGGCTCGGACTTGGGCTCCCTCTTGGCGATCTCCCCGAGTAAAAGGTATCGGACTTCTGCTGCGTGCTCCCAACAAATTGGTATCAGAGCGAAGTTTCGTTTCTAGGGTTCAAGAGAGCGAAGGTGAGAGGCGATTTGCCTTTTGTTCGCGGCTCCACGACGTTTGACGGCACCAAAGAATTTCTTCGTTGAGTTCCTTTTGACCGAGAAAGGTTGAACGACAGCAAGAAGAAATTCTTGGGCGCGATTTGGTTTTTCGTTCAACCTCCAACGTTCCTATTGGTCCAGGCAGAAACTTGTTTGCGTGACTTTCGATGACTTGTTCGCGAGACTTCTTCGCATGAATTTCTGTGGACGGTACCCTCCCTCCTTTTATTTGCGGTTGATTTTATCTTGGAGTCAAGTTCTGCCTTTTGGTCCAAGAACCACAGGTTCTTGCCTTCGTTGAAAGGCAATCTTGAAGACTAAAGTGAGGAAGTGGTCCCCATTCTTGTTTGCTGCCTTTTTGCTTTGAAGAACAAGGCGTGGTCCTCCTCCTGTGACGTGGCTGAAACCAAATTCTGGTTTGACTTAATTTTTTGGTGCAGGAAGTTGAGTGGTCCCCTCCGCTGCTGTAGTCCCCCCTCTTCTGGGTATTGCGTGGATAGGTAACTCTCCCCGCGCGGTGCTTTAGTCGAAGAAACTTATCGCATTGCCGTATTTGGACTTCCTTTATATGTGATTGAATTTGGCTGTTGAGCTGCGATTTTGGTGGATTTGGCGTGTTTGGACTTGATATCAGGAAGTCAGTTGTTTCGTTTTTTTCTTCGTGTTGGACGAATTGGAGGAAATTGGAGTTCGAGTTTTGTTTTAGAGCGTTCGAGTGGAAGTTTTTGTCCGAGAATTGGTGGGATTCGTTTTTTTAGTTTCGAGGGCGTTTGCTCACGTTCTTAAGATGGCATCTTTGAAATTTGAGATATCGTCCTTTGATAGAACAAAACTGTGGCATATGTGCTTGGGCCACATGAGTGAGCGTGGCATGATAGTTTTAAGTAAACATGGTTTACTTTGTGGAGAGCAGACGACCCCGCTAGATTTCTGTGAGCATTGTGTTCTTGGTAAGCAGTGCAGAGTCAGTTTCAGCACGGGAACACATTCGACAAAGGGCATACTCGACTACATCCATTCTAATTTATGGGGACCAGCACAGGTTCCATCTAAGGGTGGTGCTCTTTACTTTGTGACGTTCATTGATGATTATTCCAGGAAGTTTGGGTTTATTTTCTGAAGAGGAAAAGTGATGTATTTGAAACTTTCAGAAGTGGAAAACCCTTGTTGAGAATCAGACTGGAAAGAAGATCAAACGTCTTAGGACTGATAATGGTCTTGAGTTCTGCAGTGGCGATTTTAATGAATTCTGTGCAGATGCTGGTATCGTTCGACACCGTACAGTTAGACACACTCCTCAGCAGAATGGGGTGGCAGAACGTATGAACAGAACCCTTTTGGAGAGAGCAAGATGCATGCTCTCTAATGCTGGCATGAAAAAAGACTTTTGGGCTGAAGCTGTTAACACAGCCTGTTATCTGGTTAATCGCTCTCCTTCAACAGCAATAGACTGCAAGACTCCTTTTGAGAAGTGGTCAGGTAAGCCTTGTGATTATTCTAATCTAAAGGTTTTTGGATGCCCTGCTTATTATCATGTTAAGGATGGTAAGTTAGAACCTAGAGCAAGAAAATGCATCTTTGTTGGATATGTTGATGGTGTAAAAGGGTATCGTTTGTGGTGTCAGGAATCTAACTCGCATAAGTTCATTATTAGTAGGGATGTTACTTTTAATGAAATGCTTATGCTTGATCAAAGGAAGGTTGTTGATGAGTCTGCAGGAAAATTTGAGAGTGATATGAATGAGGTGGAGCTTCAGGTGGAGCTTCTAGAGAAGACCTCTCAGAATGATTTGAGCAAGCAAAGTGCTGTTGTTGATTCAAGTTCAGATGAGGAAGCTGCAGATGAGGTGGAGCAGCCATACTCTATTGCCACTGGCAGAGAAAGGAGGCAGATTCGACCTCATCAAAATATGGATACTCTGATCTGGTGGCTTATTCTCTCACGACAGCAGAAGTTGCTGAGAGAAACATGCTTGGTTGAGGTTTGCCCCTTTCTGGGGCTTGGTGGCGAGGTGAATGAAATTCTACCTTTGTTTGAAGAGGACATATTCTTTCCTTTGTTTCTTCCCTTGTTTCCTACACCGAGTTAGCTCACGTAGGCTTAGGGATGCCGGAAGAACATGTTCGGCTTCTTGACTGATTAAATTCAAGCCAAGGTGGAGATTTGTTAAATATGTCTTGAATTTATTTGACATATTATTTGAGTGGGCCGTAGGCCCAAAACCCAGAGGAACTAGGTTTTCCTTTTTTATTTGAGACACTATATATATAGCGTCGTTAGGATTTTCTAGTTGCGTTGGCGTTGAGAGTTTTGTGAGGGGCTTGGAGTTGTCGACAAGATCGACTTTGTAATATGTACTCTCTCCTTTTGATATAGTGGAATTTTGTTTGCCTCGCCCGTGGACGTAGATCAATCTGATCGAACCACGTAAATCTTCGTTGTTCCACTTTTGTTCTTCGTTTGATTTTCGCAACAAATGATATCAGAGCCGATGGTTGATTGGTGTCCCACTCCCAATATGTATCAGTGTTTGGTGAATATCTCAAGGAAGGAATCTGGTGACCAACGCGGTTTCCGGGCCCGCCCCACCCGATGGGCGTTGATGGAGATTCAAGTTGAGATATGTTGGTGCGGAAGGATACTTGAATTAAGGGGGAGCAGACCTAACACTGGAGCTCACACGTGAGGGGAAGATTGTTAGGATACACGTGTGAGTTGTGTTAGAGAAGTCCCACATCGGAAAATTGATGTGGTCTGGAGCAGTTAATATATCCAAGTTGGCCCATAACTCATTGGCTTAAGCTTTTGAGTGAAGGTGGGTCCAACTGGATATATTGATGGGCTCGACTTGGGCTCCCTCTTGGCGATCTCCCCGAGTAAAAGGTATCGACTTCTGCTGCGTGCTCCCAACAGTAACATTGCAGTAGAGCATATCTCTATAGATGATTTGATAGCAGATCTACTAACTAAAGGTCTTCGCCCTTGTGTTTTTGAGCGACATGTCAA
>JAGVVM010017407.1:0-18147 GCA_019149425.1 Psidium friedrichsthalianum
GGAAAAAAAAGAATTTTGTGTACATCATTTGAGGTTCCAATTACATGAAAATTTTAGATCGTGACATGTAGTTGACACTAACCGAATATTTGTCCCGCAATGGAGGAGTTATCGAGTCCATAGTAGCGTACTCATTCGCTGTGATGAGTAGGGTGAGCATGGTTCCAGGTAGAACCTGAAACCTGAAGAACCGGACCGATGGAACCGATCGGTTCCAAGTTCCAAAAGTATGGAGGGTATGTTCCAGGTTCCAAAATTAGGGAACCTGTTCTGATGGTAGGTTCCAGGTTCTAGGTAGGTGGAACCTGGAACCGGAACCTGAAGTAAGTTTTTATATTTTTTCTTAGTATATGTCTTTGCGTCATCCTGCGATACTCCATAATATCCAATGTTGAGTGTGTAATCCGAAACCACTTTATCATTAAGACTTTTACTTTGTTAATGTTTCATATTTTTCGTCTCTAAATATGAGTTGTGGTCAGTGAATTTTAGCAGTAGGTGATGGTCATTAAATATGATTATTCACTATAATCGTTCAATTAAAAATACATGTGGAATCTGGGTGGAACCTGGACCGACCCTGGAACCTGTGACAGGGTAGGTTATAGGTTCTAAGATATGCAGGAGGTTCCAGGTTCCACAAAATGAGGAACCTGTATAGACAGGTAGGTTCCAGGTTCCAGGTAGAATCTGTACGGAACCTGGAACCGCTCACCCCTAGTGATGAGAAACAAATATAGAACAATTTTTAATTTTTTACAATTTGGAGGTCGAAATCGAGCTCAGACTGAAATTACACCTTTGTGATGAACAGCAACCTGCCCGAAAAAGAATCAAATAGTTCAAAATTTAATTGTTGATATGCACATCTAATTTGTAGAGCTCACAAATAACCCCAATATCTACTAAAAGGCATAAATCAACATCGAACGCATTAGCGAGTAATGTCAATCCGGGTAGATTTGGCCAATGGGACTTAGATTGTCATCCACTCTATTTTATTGCAATTGAGGAAATAGTCCAAATGAATTTGACTTTCGTTTTTTAGTCTCTGAAGTAACTCTCGTCAACTAGAGTCATTCTGACGTAACACTTTAAGAGTAATTCATCTAATGGGTTAGATCAAATTGGATAGGTCTAAACAGATTGATCTAATTTGGCTTTCCTTTTTTTTGTTAATCATCCCGCAAGTACCGAAACATTAATAGAACACGCAACAACTTATTAGGTATCGTACGAAGTAATTGAAATACGAGAAAGAAAGACCATTTGGGTAATATTTCCAAAAGAGTTGCAAATTGATCCGTGGGTTCACCAATCATTGATGGTTTTAGAACTGCTAAGCCTACGTTACGTTTCACGCATAGTACTTAGATTACTATTGAAAAAATCTATAAATTGATCCGTGAGTTCACCAATCATTGATGGTTTTAGAACTGCTAAGCCTACGTTACACGTAATAGTACCTAGATTACTATTGAAAAAATCTATAAACGATCGCTGAGCTTACACACAATAGTACCTCCCGATTACTATTAGAACAATCCATAAAAGATCGTTGGGCCATGGGGGCTCTAGAACCATCAATGATTGGTGAACCGCGGATCCATTTGCAACTCCTTTGGAATATTATTGGGCTGGCCATATACTTCACATGGTATTGTTAGATAAGTTATAGATGTCTATTTAACCACTAGTTGTCTATTTAACCCCGAGGCAAGCCCCTTCTTTGGCCTCGATGTACTGATCTTCCCCTTAGACTTGTAAATGGTAAATGAGATAAGGCTCGCTTGGTGGTTAGTTATAGATGTGTATTTAACCACGAGAAAGATCGTATCCAGAAAAATATTATTTGTTTTTTATTCTGGAGGGTTTTATATTATCACGCATGAAAAAGTCGAATGTGTCCAATGTCGAAAATCGAAGGTCAGGGAAAACACCACTAGCTTATAAAATGGGCCAATAATGGGTAAATAAATTTCTTTATACATCGCGAAAAGAACACTAAATAAACGAAACTTAATTTAGTTTATGAATCTTATGAAAATTGATTACATCGTCTGTAATATGAAAACCAAAGAAGTCTTTAAAAAATAATCTCATCATTTATTTTTATATTATGTATTTATACTTATTAGTATTTTGTTTATAGGTGAGTGCATACACCGATATTTTAATTTATCTCCCACGTATTTTAAAATTAAACTTTGAATATTTCCTTTCCACCGACAACCTCTTAGAAGAAAAAGTTTCAAATCTGGGCAGGTTCTTTTCTCATTTCACATATATATCACATTCCACATATGCTTATAGATATATATATTTTTTTTCATATTTGACATTTTAAGGAATGAAACAAGGAAAAAAAAACGATTTACCCCTTTTGATCTTGCCTGATTTGTATTTTTCTTTCTTTATTTCTCATATACGAATCATTCTTGCTGATTAAACAACAAAGGATACGCTACAATTACACATAGATTAGTTAGGAGTGTGCAAAGAACCAAGAACCCCCACGATTGCCCAAAAACCCAGACTAGACCGGCCCAAAATCGTTTGTTTCTAAAGGAACCGGTCCGATTTCCAATTTCAAGTGTGGAACCACCTACCCATTCTCTCGGACCGAACAAATAATATAAATACTCTACATAATTTATAATTATTTTAAAAAATGAATCCTAAATCCCTAATCCGAAACTCACTCATCTCAATCTCTTCATCTCAATCTCTGTCTTCATCTCTTGACTCACAGGCACTCCTTCGGCCATTTATACCTTCCTCTCTCGCTCTCAGTTGCCTACATTTGCTATAAGTTCAAATCCCTAATCTTCAATCTACTCATCAAATTCCTAATTTTCAATCTCCATTTGGTTGGTGAAACTTGGTGGGATCAATTCATGTATCCACTGGGCAACTAGACTGGACCAGCAGTTCGGCTCCTCGTTATATCCACGTAATCATGAGTGGTTCCTAGCTCTAATTTTTCGAACTAGTCCTTATTGAGTGGTTCCCAGTTCCAGGGTGTGAACCACTAACCCAGACCATGCTCACCACCACTATGCACAACAAAATGGGAAAAAGTATCAAAAAAAGTTATAAACCTATTGCATTGCTATCAATTTAGTCTTACACCTTTTTACATTGGTATCAATTTAATTCATCTGACTAATTTCACCTGAAAATTGCTAACGTAGATGCTAGCCACTTTACATGGTGAGATTGGCACTGACATGGATATTTTTTAATAATTTTTTAAAAAATAAATATAATTTTTAGTTTTTTTTCTTTTTTTATTCTCTTCTTTTACTTTCATTTTGCTAGCAAGGGTCATCAGCAGCCCTCGCCAACCAATGAGGTTTACAGCCCTCACCCCGATCTAGTAAGCCAGCACTCACCCGATTTGGCAAGGGTCACAACCCTCGCCGGCCAAGGCTTAAGAAAAAAAATGAATAAAAATAAGAAGAAGAAAATTATTAAAATTATTTAAAAAAATCTACGTTAACACAAGCCATGCCACGTAAGATAGTCGGGGTTCATTTCAACGATTTCAAGCTTAAATTAGCTAGATTTCCTAAATTGGTACAAATGCAAATGTGTAAGACTAAATTTGTCCAATTAAAAGGTTTAGCACTGAGTTAGTATCAATGCAACAAACTTATGACCTTTTTTTTTGTTTGTACTTTTAGCAACAAAATGTTATTACGAACCAAATCATTTCTGGTCTTTAAAAAATAAAAGTAATTAAATCAATTTGTAAATCCCATCTCCAATCTTTGTCATTGATCCCCCCCATTCAAATCCACTAGAATAAACGTATAGCTGGAGTTACTAAAAATGAATTTGCCATAGCTGGCAGTCGGTACAGCTAGCATCACAGCAAGATTCTTCAAAATGAGAATGCCAATTTAAAAGCTTCTATCCATATATTGGTGTGAATTACGTTGATATACATACAAATATACATGTCCACAAAAGAAAATTACAAATATGTAGATGTAGCCTTCGTATTTGTCACCCTAATTCTTGAATAGGTATCCAGTCCTCAGTCTCACACAAGGTTCTTTCTTCTGTCTTACCAAATGAAGCATCTTAATCCTCCCTAAATAGGTCGCCTCCACCGTGCTCTACTGAATCCATATGCCAAAACTAAAACACAAAGGTGACAAAGATGTTCTCGTCAGTTAAACCTTTCGTGGTTGTCTGATCATTCTCGTCTTCTCCAAGCCAGCTCCGAAGCTATTGGGACGACTGAAGTCCATATCTTCAATGGTTTACCGGGAGGAATGCTGCTCACGGTTCACTGTAAATCTAAAGACGACGATCTCGGCTTCATAAGATCCCGACCGACACCTACTGGGGATTTTCATTCAAACCCAGCTTCTGGGGCACCACGCTGTTCTTTTGCAGCTTTCAATGCCTGGTGCATTTCATTATTTCGATGTATACGATCAGGAGAGAGATATTGACCGATGCGACACATGCGCCTGGTTGTCCACCCGAATGGTCCGTGTCCCCACCGGTTCATGTTATGGGTGGAATTCCTGATACCTACGACGCCGGCGAAACTCGTGCTGCAGGAGTTTCGTAATCATTCGACATTTGGACTGTGGTGTAGATGATGTTGTAAGCTCCCGTTGAATGAATAAAGATGATTCGTATGTCTCTTTTCGCGGTGTCGATGTATTGAATGTCCTTTTGTGCCTCCACTTGCAGGCGTGCAAGCGTAAGAAAAATCGATAGCGGTAGTTCTATCTTTTTATTAGAGGGAGAGATCCAGAGGGAAAAAAAAAATGGAGAAGAACGAAAACCATTTAACAAAATAAAAAATTGAAAAAGAAGGACAAGACAGAGAATATGAATCGGCACTTTGGCATGCATGACAACACTTCTGATCTAAAAATCAACTTCTCGCCAAAAGTTAATTTTTCTACTTTTTTTCTTCTGAGTAGAAGTTAAATTTTCAACTTTTGGAGAGAAGTAAATTTTTTTTTTTTAACTTCTTCAAGTGACTTCAAAATTATTTCGGGAGCAAAAAAATACTCTAAAAGTAGAAAAATGAAATTGCATAGCCAAACGAATTTCTGCTCTAGAAATTACATTACCAGACAGATTTTTGCTTCAGAAGTATTATCATGCGCCCCAAGTCGGGCGAAGCATTTACCTAAAATATTGTGGCTGATGTAAAACGAATTGCTGATATTTAGTATATTAAGATAATAATTAACTCATTTGGACTTATGAATGACATCATGAAATTTTCAATTAAGTCACTAATTGCGTGACGTGCAGAAAATTCAAAAGATACATTCTGTGGCTATGGTTTTTCCATATGGGATTTCATTAAGCTTTATGAAATTACAAGCAGTTATAACTGAAAGAAATAATTAAAAATGTGTGTTTGCTTATTTCGATATACTTGAATTAATAGTATTATGTATTTAGTAGTTCTAAATTGTATTTTTGTTGGATTTAACAATTCATAAGCAAAATAGAGAATATCAGCTGTATTAATAAAAATTGAATTTTATAAAATAAACTATGGATTTATCAGATAAAATACCAAACTGATCCCCCCATATATTGTAACGCAAATGAACTAAGTATTATTCATATAGTTATAATTTAGTACTATATACCATTAGACAAGGCTAATAAAATGCAAATATATTGTATAAATACATATTTATGTTTTCATAATGTATATTGAACCAACGCAAACTACACGATATTTATAATAATTTCATTCATTCATATTGTTATAACATGCTTGATAATTTTGTTTTTATAATTTATTTATATGCTTTCAATGTTAATTATACCATAAATACCTATTAATTCAAGTATATCGAAATAAGCAACACACATTTTTAATTATTTCTTTCAGTTATAACTGCTTGTAATTTCATAAAGCTTAATGAAATCCCATATGGAAAAACCATAGCCACAGAATTTATCTTTTGAATTTTCTGCACGTCACGCAATTAGTGACTTAATTGAAAATTTTCATGATGTCATTCATAAGTCCAAATGAGTTAATTATTATCTTAATATACTAAATATCAGCAATCTTTTACATCAGCCACAATAATTTTAGGGTAACTGCTTCGCCCGACTTGGGGCGGCATGATAATACTTCTGAAGCAAAAATCTGTCTGGTAATGTATTTCTAGAGCAGAATTCGTTTGGCTATGCAATTTCATTTTTCTACTTTTAGAGTATTTTTTTGCTCCCGAAATAATTTTGAAGTCACTTGAAGAAGTAAAAAAAAAAAAATTTACTTCTCTCCAAAAGTTGAAAATTAACTTCTACTCAGAAGAAAAAGTAGAAAAATTAACTTTTGGCGAGAAGTTGATTTTTAGATCAGAAGTGTTGTCATGCTGCCAAAAGTGCCGATTCATATTCTCTGTCTTGTCCTTCTTTTTTCAATTTTTATTTTGTTAAATGGTTTTCGTTCTTCTCCATTTTTTTTTCCCTCTGGATCTCTCCCTCTAATAAAAAGATAGAACTACCGCTATCGATTTTTCTTACGCTTGCACGCCTGCAAGTGGAGGCACAAAGGACATTCAATACATCGACACCGCGAAAAGAGACATACGAATCATCTTTATTTCATTCAAACGGGAGCTTACAACATCATCTACACCACAGTCAAATGTCGAATGATACGAAACTCCTGCAGCACGAGTTTCGCCGGCGTCGTAGGTATCAGGAATTCCACCCATAACATGAACCGGTGGGGGGACCCGGACCATTCGGGTGGACAAACCAGGCGCATGTGTCGCATCGGTCAATATCTCTCTCCTGATCGTATACATCGAAATAATGAAATGCACCAGGCCATTGAAAGCTGCAAAAGAACAGCGTGGTGCCCCAGAAGCTGGTTTGAATGAAAATCCCCAGTAGGTGTCGGTCGGGATCTTATGAAAGCCGAGATCGTCGTCTTTAGATTTACAGTGAACCGTGAGCAGCATTCCTCCCGGTAAACCATTGAAGATATGGACTTCAGTCGTCCCAATAGCTTCGGAGCTGGCTTGGAGGAAGACGAGAATGATCACGACAACCACGAAAGGTTTAACTGACGAGAACATCTTTGTCACCTTTGTGTTTTAGTTTTGGCATATGGATTCAGTAGAGCACGGTGGAGCGACCTATTTAGGGAGATTAAGATGCTTCATTTGGTAAGACAGAAGAAAGAACCTTGTGTGAGGACTGAGGACTGGATACCTATTCAAGAATTAGGGTGACAAATACGAAGGCTACATCTACATATTTGTAATTTTCTTTTGTGGACATGTATATTTGTATGTATATCAACGTAAATTCACACCAATATATGGATAGAAGCTTTTAAATTGGCATTCTCATTTTGAAGAATCTTGCTGTGATGCTAGCTGTACCGACTGCCAGCTATGGCAAATTCATTTTTAGTAACTCCAGCTATACGTTTATTCTAGTGGATTTGAATGGGGGGGATCAATGACAAAGATTGGAGATGGGATTTACAAATTGATTTAATTACTTTTATTTTTTAAAGACCAGAAATGATTTGGTTCGTAATAACATTTTGTTGGCTAAAAGTACAAACAAAAAAAAAGGTCATAAGTTTGTTGCATTGATACTAACTCAGTGCTAAACCTTTTAATTGGACAAATTTAGTCTTACACATTTTGCATTTGTACCAATTTAGGAAATCTAGCTAATTTAAGCTTGAAATCGTTGAAATGAACCCCGACTATCTTACGTGGCATGGCTTGTGTTAACGTAGATTTTTTTAAATAATTTTAATAATTTTCTTCTTCTTATTTTTATTCATTTTTTTCTTAAGCCTTGGCCGGCGAGGGTTGTGACCCTTGCCAAATCGGGTGAGTGCTGGCTTACTAGATCGGGGTGAGGGCTGTAAACCTCATTGGGTTGGCGAGGGCTGCTGATGACCCTTGCTAGCAAAAATGAAAGTAAAAGAAGAGAATAAAAAAAGAAAAAAAACTAAAAATTATATTTATTTTTTAAAAAATTATTAAAAAATATCCATGTCAGTGCCAATCTCACCATGTAAAGTGGCTAGCATCTACGTTAGCAATTTTCAGGTGAAATTAGTCAGATGAATTAAATTGATACCAATGTAAAAAGGTGTAAGACTAAATTGATAGCAATGCAATAGGTTTATAACTTTTTTTGATACTTTTTCCCATTTTGTTGTGCATAGTGGTGGTGAGCATGGTCTGGGTTAGTGGTTCACACCCTGGAACTGGGAACCACTCAATAAGGACTAGTTTCGAAAAATTAGAGCTAGGAACCACTCATTGATTACGTGGATATAACGAGGAGCCGAACTGCTGGTCCAGTCTAGTTGCCCAGTGGATACATGAATTGATCCCACCAAGTTTCACCAACCAAATGGAGATTGAAAATTAGGAATTTGATGAGTAGATTGAAGATTAGGGATTTGAACTTATAGCAAATGTAGGCAACTGAGAGCGAGAGAGGAAGGTATAAATGGCCGAAGGAGTGCCTGTGAGTCAAGAGATGAAGACAGAGATTGAGATGAAGAGATTGAGATGAGTGAGTTTCGGATTAGGGATTTAGGATTTCATTTTTTAAAATAATTATAAATTATGTAGAGTATTTATATTATTTGTTCGGTCCGAGAGAATGGGTAGGTGGTTCCACACTTGAAATTGGAAATCGGACCGGTTCCTTTAGAAACCAACGATTTTGGGCCGGTCTAGTCTGGTTTTGGGCAATCGTGGGGGTTCTTGGTTCTTTTGCACACTCCTAACTAATCTATGTGTAATTGTAGCGTATCCTTTGTTGTTTAATCAGCAAGAATGATTCGTATATGAGAAATAAAGAAAGAAAATACAAATCAGGCAAGATCAAAAGGGGTAAATCGTTTTTTTTTCCTTGTTTCATTCCTTAAAATGTCAAATATGAAAAAAAATATATATTCTATAAGCATATGTGGAATGTGATATATGTGAAATGAGAAAAGAACCTGCCCAGATTTGAAACTTTTTCTTCTAAGAGGTTGTCGGTGGAAAGGAAATATTCAAAGTTTAATCTTAAAATACGTGGGAGATAAATTAAAATATCGGTGTATGCACTCACCTATAAACAAAATACTAATAAGTATAAATACATAATATAAAAATAAATGATTGAGATTATTTTTTTAAAGACTTCTTTTGTTTTCATATTACAGACGATGTAATCAATTTTCATAAGATTCATAAACTAAATTAAGTTTCGTTTATTTAGTGTTCTTTTCGCGATGTATAAAGAAATTTATTTACCCATTATTGGCCCATTTTATAAGCTAGTGGTGTTTTCCCTGACCTTCGATTTTCGACATTGGACACATTCGACTTTTTCATGCGTGATAATATAAAACCCTCCAGAATAAAAACAAATAATATTTTTCTGGATACGATCTTTCTCGTGGTTAAATACACATCTATAACTAACCTAACCAAGCGAGCCTTATCTCATTTACCATTTACAAGTCTAAGGGGAAGATCAGTACATCGAGGCCAAAGAAGGGGCTTGCCTCGGGGTTAAATAGACAACTAGTGGTTAAATAGACATCTATAACTTATCTAACAATACCATGTGAAGTATATGGCCAGCCCAATAATATTTCCAAAGGAGTTGCAAATGGATCCGCGGGTTCACCAATCATTGATGGTTCTAGAGCCCCCATGGCCCAACGATCTTTTATGGATTGTTCTAATAGTAATCGGGGTACTATTGTGTGTAAGCTCAGCGATCGTTTATAGATTTTTTCAATAGTAATCTAGGTACTATTACGTGTAACGTAGGCTTAGCAGTTCTAAAACCATCAATGATTGGTGAACTCACGGATCAATTTATAGATTTTTTCAATAGTAATCTAAGTACTATGCGTGAAACGTAACGTAGGCTTAGCAGTTCTAAAACCATCAATGATTGGTGAACCCACGGATCAATTTGCAACTCTTTTGGAAATATTACCCAAATGGTCTTTCTTTCTCGTATTTCAATTACTTCGTACGATACCTAATAAGTTGTTGCGTGTTCTATTAATGGTTTCGGTACTTGCGGGATGATTAACAAAAAAAAGGAAAGCCAAATTAGATCAATCTGTTTTAGACCTATCCAATTTGATCTAACCCATTAGATGAATTACTCTTAAAGTGTTACGTCAGAATGACTCTAGTTGACGAGAGTTACTTCAGAGACTAAAAAACGAAAGTCAAATTCATTTGGACTATTTCCTCAATTGCAATAAAATAGAGTGGATGACAATCTAAGTCCCATTGGCCAAATCTACCCGGATTGACATTACTCGCTAATGCGTTCGATGTTGATTTATTGCCCTTTTAGTAGATATTGGGGTTATTTGTGAGCTCTACAAATTAGATGTGCATATCAACAAATTAAATTTTGAACTATTTGATTTCTTTTTCGGGCAGGTTGCTGTTCATCACAAAGGTGTAATTTCAGTCTGAGCTCGATTTCGACCTCCAAATTGTAAAAAATTAAAAATTGTTCTATATTTGTTTCTCATCACTAGGGGTGAGCGGTTCCAGGTTCCGTACAGATTCTACCTGGAACCTGGAACCTACCTGTCTATACAGGTTCCTCATTTTGTGGAACCTGGAACCTACCCTGCATATCTTAGAACCTATAACCTACCCTGTCACAGGTTCCAGGGTCGGTTCCAGGTTCCACCCAGATTCCACATGTATTTTTAATTGAACGATTATAGTGAATAATCATATTTAATGACCATCACCTACTGCTAAAATTCACTGACCACAACTCATATTTAGAGACGAAAAATATGAAACATTAACAAAGTAAAAGTCTTAATGATAAAGTGGTTTCGGATTACACACTCAACATTGGATATTATGGAGTATCGCAGGATGACGCAAAGACATATACTAAGAAAAAATATAAAAACTTACTTCAGGTTCCGGTTCCAGGTTCCACCTACCTAGAACCTGGAACCTACCCATCAGAACAGGTTCCCTAATTTTTGGAACCTGGAACCTACCCTCCATACTTTGGAACTTGGAACCGATCGGTTCCATCGGTCCGGTTCTTCAGGTTTCAGGTTCTACCCTGGAACCATGCTCACCCCTACTCATCACAGCGAATGAGTACGCTACTATGGACTCGATAACTCCTCCATTGCGGGACAAATATTCGGTTAGTGTCAACTACATGTCACGATCTAAAATTTTCATGTAATTGGAACCTCAAATGATGTACACAAATTCTTTTTTTTTCCCCTGTACATAGTCAAATATCCTTATGCAAAATATAGAATCCTGCTTTTTCTACGCACTCTGATCAAGCACTAAAAAAGATCGCTAACAAATATCTCTAGACTCCGAACTCGACCAATTTGTAAAATATATTGGATGAGCCTAAGCTCATCAAAGAAATCTATAGATTTAAAGGAAAAGATCATCTTACTATTTGACCCAAGAGTTCAATAGCGTGATAACATTCAACGAGTAATATCACCCTACGTTTCGGGGCACCACTGTAATTCAGAAAAGGGCATTAGCTCGTCTGATGAAAATACAATATTTATTAACCTTTTGTCTAAATCATTAATGTTGGGATTTATGTGTGGGCCGCCCATGAGTGGGCTAACATGGCCGAAGCCCATAGGCTTGCATAAGTATGAATGAGAGCGTTAAATGTCGGCTCTACACTATAGAGAAAAAAAGACACATTCATTGAATAGAGAGAAAAGAGTTTTTTTTTCCCAATTTGGGTTTTTAAAAAATCATTTACCAAATTAGAATAAAAAAAATATTTACCATAATGGGATCCGCACAGCACTTAAATTGTCGTGCAAGGCCCAACGCAGCAACCTAAATGTCGTGCGAGCCCATGTGGCATTTAAAGTGCCTACAGGCACGCCCGACACTCATAGTGTCGGGCGGGCCCATGAGGCCCAAGGGCTTGTAAGCCTTTTTTTTTTGTTTTCTTCCATATTTGTTATGTGTTTTTTTAATTATATTTATAACATTTATATTTATATAAATTTTTAAATATTTGAGGCTTATTTTGTGACATAATTATCAATAAATAATTAAAAAATTTATTAAGATATATATAATTTTTTATTTAGTATGTAACTAAATAATAAAAAATATTCATAAAATAAATTGGTAAGATATATAAAATTAGTTTAATAATTAGTACTGTCGCACAGGGCCTGTGCGGCTGCATTTTTTTTTTAAATTTCATATTTTTACTTGTTTTTAATAAATTTATATTTATATAACTTTGTAAATATAATTTTTTTTCTTTTAAAGCTTATTTTTATAACATAATTATCAATAATTAATTTAAAAATTTATTAAGATATACGTAATTAATTTATTTCCCCTCAATCCGTGGCAGTTGTGACAATAAGGCGGAGGCAGCTTCTAATGAAATTTCATAAAAAATTTCAAATATAAAGATTTGCAAAAGAGGTACGTATAGACCGGGCACGTCTTTCACCCTCAGACCGGTTAACTTACAGATTCTCTTTAAAAATGTGTTTCAAGCCTCCGTCACATTTTTCTTAACAAGTTAAAAAGACATAATTCAACTAATTAATAACAGCTAGACAAGGAACTACACATCAAAATTTTTTTTTAAAAGAAAAATGGTGTCCCATTTATCTAATTTAATCGAATAAGGAGTATGTAAAACCAATCTCAAGAGGTATTGAGACATATCATCGCTACGTGAATTCTCTTGTCGAAGTCAATTTAGCTTCAAATGGGACATATAAACAGATTATTCGGGATCGCATTGTCACAGTGTGAATTCTCTTTGGGGCTCAAATTAGACCCAAGCCAAAAAAACGTATCAACTAATTGATTCCAAACCTTGTTGTGGCAATGAAGATTGACCTGATCGACGGCAAATGGCGATGGCATGACCGGCAGTCGCGTGGCCACTTTCAGAATTACATTAGGGACCTCTTGATCTCGTACCTCATTTTCATGTCAATGGCTTGAATTGGTAAGGTGCAAGACGTTACACATGTAATTTCTCGAGAAATTCCTTACTAGTTAAATGCAAGGATAGAGAAATAATTATTGAGTCACCATGAATTAGAGTGTACATTTATGTTAGGATTGAAATATTCATACAGTAAAAGATTCTATGATAGTCACATTTTTTTTTTGTATAATGTCCCCAACCTGCACGCATAGAGCAGGCGAATTAGGGACTTAATTATTATTTTTAATTCCGTAGTCGTATAAAATTAAACTAGGCAAAGAAAATTATTTTTTTTTGGTCTTTAACAGCCTTACTTGTTGGACTTAATCGATGCTCGATTCGATGTCCGAAGAATAATTCCGAGAGTAAAAGGAACGACAATGACTTCTCTACCTTTTCGGTTCAATCGAAAGCAGACCGCCGGCACTGGGATTGATGAATTGTTTAAGCAGAAAATACGATGTATCGCAAGTCTAAAGAGAATAATTCATTGCTTTCAACACATCATAGGATTATGAAAAATGGACCAAGTCCAGCCAATCTGTTATGTGTAAGAGTACATGGAAGTAAAATGGGGAGAATTATCAAAAAAAAAAAAATCATAAACCTATTGTAAGAATACATGCAAGTCCAGCCAATGACCGGCCGAGGTCTCGGCTACCGGTCCAAACCAAAAAAAAATCATAAGAAAAAAAAAGAGCATCCTGAACGTATCACCAATCATTGGCTGAGGGCTCGTCTACCGGTCCAAACCCAAAAAAAATTACAAAAAAAGAAAAAAAGACATAAAAATTTATTGAAACGGTTAATATTACGAAAAATCCTAAACTGGTACAATTATGATAAATTTACCCTAAATTGTTTCTTTGACGACAAAAAATTCTAAATTGGTATACTTGTGACAAATTTACCTAAATCATTTTTTACCACAAAAAATCCTAAATTATACACATATAACAAATTTACCTCAAATTATTTTTTTGACCATCAAAAACCCTAAACTGGTACATCTCTAATAAATTTTACTACAAACTAAATTTTTTACCACCACAAACTCATAAATTGGTATACATGTGACAAATTACCCTTAGTCAGATCCATTAAATCGGGTTAATATCACAAAAAATTACAAACTGATGTATTTGTGACAAATAGAGGGTAAAATTCACAAACTAGTATACTTATCAATTACCACATATCTTTAACTCAACAATTTGATGGTAAAATGTAACAAAAAAGTAACGAAGGGTAAATTTATAATAGATATATCAATTTGGGATTTTTTTTGTGGTAAAACAA
Organism: Psidium friedrichsthalianum; assembly: GCA_019149425.1. Classification (NCBI taxonomy): domain Eukaryota; kingdom Viridiplantae; phylum Streptophyta; class Magnoliopsida; order Myrtales; family Myrtaceae; genus Psidium; species Psidium friedrichsthalianum. The sequence goes on from JAGVVM010017407.1 coordinate 14,296, forward strand.
TAGTTTGAAACAAATTTGTCACAAATGCATCAGCTTAGGATTTTTTGTGATAAAAAAAATAGTTTGAAGTAAATTTGTCTCAAATGTATCAATTTGAGATTTTTGTGGTATTAAACCTTATTAAAATAAAAAATCGAAAATATTAAAATATTAATAAAATTTGCCACGCCACGTCAGAGCTCGCTGGCCAAATCAATCGAATTCGCACAATTACAAAAGTTTAAGAATGAAGTGGCAAAAAAAAAATTAGAACTGAATTAACACAATTACGATAGTTTTAGGACTATTTTGGTAATTTTCCCAAGAAAAATGGGGCAATTCAATTCATGGAAACAAAGATATAATGAAACAAATTTGTAATACATTATGTAAACGTGACTTTTCAACCTTTAATATTGTTTGATGTCAGAAAATAAATCAGCCGGAAAACCAAAGGAAGAGAATAATCTATGATAAATGGACTGAATACTTCTATGCGTGCAAAGAAGTTATATATTGGACATACAAAATAGGTTAATAAGTTTAAATGGGAGTTCAACTATGAAGATGAATACACAAGTGTTTTTGCTAAGCTTGGAGTCTTCCTCCATAATTTCAAGGGAAATAACAATTGGCAGTCTTACAAAATTACTTTTTCAAAGATTGCAACTTACCTCCTCGAGACAACCTTCCTCGAGATCAAGACACTCACATTCTGTGGGGAAAAATTATGCAAAAAAAAAAAAAAAATCCTAAACACGTTGTAAGGAGATCAATTCAAACCTAAACTTTTTTACGATTTGCCAATTTAGTTCCAAATCTTTTGAGCCAATTTAGTCATAAACTTTTTTACGATTTGCCAACATAATTTTTCTAGCTAAATATGCAAATACTAGGTGTAGAACTAAATTAACAAATCTTCAGAAGGTTTAGGACTAAATTGACCAATCGTCAAAACGTTTAGGAATAGATTAGCATAATTAAAATGTTTACGACTGAATTTGGTTAACGTATAATACTTTTATGACCTTTCTAGATAATTATCCCACTCTTAGGCTGTGTTCGATTGCTTGGAACTACATCAATATGGTACATAGATACGGTGATGTCGTAAAATCTCTTGTTCGTGCATATGTCTTGTTCGTAGAGTGTTGATACATTGAAGGCAATGTCGATCTGGAGATGGCATGATTTTTGCTCAACTTCAAAAACTCAATTCACTCTTTAATTTATTAAAATCCTTCTTTGCACGCACTTTAATTTTATTAATAAAAAAAACTTGAAACTTTTAGAATTGTGCAAATATTAACACGTAGATTCTCATATGATTTCTTCACACATTTTACTTCTAGGTTTTGAAAGGAAAGCATACCTTTTATTTTTGCTTTATCCCAGCAAACAAATCTTTGGGCTGCGTTTAGTCATCCAGATTTATAATTAGGATAGAACTGGATAGGATATGATAAGATATCGAAGAATTTTGTCATATCCTATCTATTATTTGGTGAACTACGAATTTAAAGTAAGATAAATAGATGCTTTAGAAATTATTCAATGATGAATTTTAATGAGCAAGTTATTCTTGAGCAGAGGTTTATGTCATCTAAATTCGGGTACAACATCGACGAAGCAGACCTCGTATAATTAAGGGTCTCGATTTGGAGTCAAATCCTTTGAGAATGACCCGTTGGCTTTACTTGTTGTCTTATTGAGTGAGTAAACAAATGCTAAACAATCTAATTGTTCGGCCTCTTTTCGCAAATTGAAAATGTACTCATGCAGGTCGTCCAAGAGAGCTCTTTCAAATGTCGAGACCCCTTTTATAAGTTAATGATCAACATCGAATTCTTCAGAACATGTTTAGACCCCTTTCAAATGTTGGAAAGGTTCAAACGGTTAAAGAACAAGGAATGTGATCTCATATAGCACCAAAATATCAATTAAAGAATAAGATCGTGAAGATACCCAGTTTTATGGCCAAATACCCTAGCCTGGCATCGCTGGAGAGGTAGCCACTTGACGGTCACCACCGCCAGAGAGCTGGCCCCCTCTCTAAAGAAGTGGTCCGATGCGACGGAGAGGCAGTCCAACACAGAGAAGAAGCGATGGTTGTGGAAAAATTTAGTTCTCCTTGTATTTGCTCTTTTGAGAAATTCTATCCTACTCTATCACACCCTTCCCTAAGAATATTTTATCATGGCTATCCCCATATATCCCTCCTTTATTCTATCCTAAAAGATGCCAAACATAGAATATCAACACACCTTATCCCCAAACTAATTGAGGTCGGCGGTCGATGATCCGAAGTGAAAGCTTAAATATACTTAAAAAAGCAAAAATAGGGGTGCCAAAAAAAAAACTAATAATGAAAAGTGAAATGAAACAATAAAATAAAAATCATTCAAAAAGTAAAAAAAATCGAAAAAATATAACAAAATAATAAATTAATAAAAAAATATAAAAATAAACAATAATATAAATATAATAAAATAGAAATAAATAGAAATGACTAGACATGGCACTCTGGAAACATAAGAAATCCCCCCCTCTATAATGCGGATGCTTTCCTCCACTCCGTTCTAAAGATATCGTACGCAATCTTTTCTCACTCCATAAATCTTGTTTTAACTACATTTCCTCAAGTAAGTTTCAAGCCGACCTAGTCCTTTCTTCGTATCGTGTCTTATAACACCTTCTGTCTAGCGGAGTATCTAAGGGTCTACTGAAAATATGTCCAAACCATTTTCAATCTATGTTCTCTCATTATTCTTTGCCACATATAGCTATTCTCAACTTTTCGGGGGTCGGAATATCTCATTTCTTATCTTATCCATCTTTATGCACACACATCCACCTTAACTCCTCATTTTCGTAACCACATTTTTAGTATGTCTCGTGTTGCTTCTGTACTGGCCAACATTCAGCTCCGTATAGCATTGCAGGTCTTATTGTTGTTTTATAAAATTTTCCCTTAACCTAAGAGGAATTTTCGATCACTAACCAAAAACCCTGATGCACTGCCGCCATTTCATTCTCTATTTTGGACGGTGCAAACATAAATAGATATAAATATACATATTCAGACTTATAGCCTATGACCAAATGCAGCATGGATGTATTGAGAGTAGTTATCTCATCCCCATTCCAGCTGATGCTCGGAAAGCTACGTGACAACGACAGTAAGTCCATCGTCTAGGGTGAGTTTGGCAAACATAGGTTTTCACAAAGCTCGTTTCAGAGAAAGTGCTTTTGAGTCAAAGCGGCTGGTAGAAGCAAATTGAGTTTTACTAAATTTAATAAAAAGATTTAAAAAGCAAATTTTATATAATTACTGCTTCGCTTTTGGTGCTTTTATGTGATCAGTTTAAACCCTTTTACTTTTAAATTGTTTAAAAAAATTGGAAAAGCAATGACACAATTTCGTAAAAGAAATGTCATAAAATTGTTACATTTCCTTCCATATTGTAGAAAAAAATCATATTTTTTCTATGGTTAAAATATCAAATTCCGATAGATATAACATGTATTAAACACTTATAAATGTGACTCTTTCTCATATTGAAAAGAGTAATTTCCACACGATAAAATGGTCACATATGGCCATGGAAGAAAAGATTCATCCTTCAAATTACAAGTATTTTTAATATTCGTTGAACATATAGCTATTTGATCACATAAACTGGCTATGGTCCAGAAGATGCCATTATCATTTGATCTTAATCATCCCCTTATTTACATCATCAGGTCAAGTATTTATCCATAATTGTGAACGCAAATTATGTAGTACGATCATTCAAGAGGCGTTTCTTCGTATTATTCATGTCATGTCAATTGTCCACTAGTACATTTTCCAACTTGCTTTTTATAGTGTTT
>JAGVVM010017414.1:0-10606 GCA_019149425.1 Psidium friedrichsthalianum
AAGTAATCGATAGAAAATGTCGTATGGAATAGCTCGGTCGAAAGAGATATAGATAAGAGACCAGCATTCAAATTCACATACGGTAACCATTCTTGAACGTGTATTATCTTACTTCTGACACCCCTGCGTACCTAGAATTGTCTCAGACAGTAATGATCAACTCTATGGCCATAAACAAAATAAACAAGAAGCAGATACTTTGTAGATCGTATTCATATAAGAATTAATCGCACCAATGAGGGTTCCTAATTTCTTCAATGCTATCGAATAATTATTAGCGATTCCGCTGAAAATCAAATTAAATGCAACCAAGTACGAAAGGGGAGAGACCGCAAGTGGAGCAAGAGAAGGAAAAAGGGTCTTACAAGGATGAGACATTAAATAGTAAAAATTCATATCCAAAGCATCCATGGGTAGGTTATACATCGGAGATGAGGGAAGGAGACTTCACCTAGGTTGAAAGCAAATCCACAAGCTAGGCGGCGACGGCTCGAAGTCAGCGACTAAAGCATCAACGACTCCGGAAGTTGGCGTCAGCCTGCAGGACGCAATAACTATGGACTTTTTTTTGTTTTGAGCCGTGACGCACGGGGTGATGAGAAGCTAAGCATATCGGAGAGGAAGGTGAGACTGAATAGTGGGGTGTTGTTATAGTCTGCGTGCGTTCACTGGGTGTCGTAGCGACATCATTGCATAGAATGTGTTGATCTAGATTAGGGGAACGAACGGCTGTAACACAGTACTCTTATTGATGCTACTGATATAGCACGATACAAGGTCACTGATCTTGTCGCCATTAGCGACCACCTAAGTCCTTCGTCGCTAATTAACAAGATACTAATTTTTTTGCTATTATGAGGCCACAAAAATTTTTTCCGTCGCCAATTGCACGAATATTTATGTGCCTCCCTATTAGCGACGATTTGAATATATCATCCCTAGTTAGCAACAACTAAGATTTTTTTCGTCGCTAATTGGTGACACAAAATTTGTCGTTGCCTATTAGCGAGAAAAATTCTAACGTCACTAATTAGCAATGACACCATTTTCGTCCGCTAATTAGCGACCACAATATTTATTGTCCACAAATTAGTGACGAAGAACTGTGTGTCGGTGCTAATTAGGCGATGAGTGGTGTTGTCTGTCGCTAAATATTGCCCGAAATTTTTTTTTTGAGGGCTCCGCCCTGACCCCAAAAAAGATTTGTTCACTCTACTCTTGGACTGCACAAGTATGTTCGGGAGGTTGGTAATGAATCGCCTCAAGTACATTAAAATTCAAGATATTTTGACGAGGATACATGCCGGTTTTTTGGGGGTGTAAACAATCTTACACGTAAGCCGTGCCCTATGAAAACTTAATATCTTCTAATATTATGCCACTCCAACCCCTAAAAAAAGATTCATGTAAACTAATTAAAAAATTACTATAGCCACGGAAAGTAGAGACATTAATTGCAACAAAACCAACACAACACATATACTATACAACGCAATAGCATATGTCGCAATAATAAATAAATAACACATATTAGTAAAAAAAGTCTCAAAATCAGAATTTTCATCTGCAACATTCATCTTCATCTTCATCATTCACCTTCACTTCGCGTTGTCTTGATCTTGATCTTCTTCATGAGACCGTCTTCATCCTGTCTCACAAAATTAATTTTCATACTTTCTAAAATTTGATTCCGTGACTTTCAGTTGGGATCCACATTTACGCACTGCTCCACATGGATCTCGCAAGTTGGAATGTTAGGTTCGCTTAGTTTTAACTGTCTTACCAACTTTTCATGTTGATATGCTATTCTTTTCAGTGTTTCTTTGATTTTTTTTTCGTGCTTTGATTTTAACATACAGCCCACCAAATCCACTTTGTCATATTTCAAACTAGGTATGCTGCTAATTATACTTGATTAACTTATTGTGCAAGACCACTGGTTCATATTTCATATACTTTTTTCTTGTGAGTTATTTCAAACCAATTACATTTCGATGTACCTTCATTCCTTTAACAAGTCGGAACCACATACAATTAAAGAACACAACCCGTATAAATGCTCAGGGTACTTCTTTTCTTTATGTTTCACCCAGCAAGCCATAAAAGTCATCTTTTTGAGCTGCCAACCAATTGGATGATCAAACACACACACCACTCATTTCATTGTGGTTTTTTTCATTCCATATTCTTGAGTGGGTGAAAATTATATCCATTATGAAATAATGCTAGACCAAGTTCGTACTCTTGAGTTTGAACCCCCATGACAAATGTTTATCACTCCCTGTCTTTTAACTTGGTCATGATTACTATGAACCTAAGATCACAAACACGAAGTCCATACTTATATATTTAATAAATGATTTATAAAATATTAATAACTTTATTTTTGTCCTATAGGTAACTTACCTATGTTTTTGAACCATGCCTGCAATTCTTCATTGCTAACGGTCACACTTATTTGGTGTATCCATACATGAAGTTTAATAATCCTATACAACTAGCATTTATATATTAACAAATGTTTGACACACGATATATTACATATATTTGTAATGTGCCCTTACTCAACGTATGGCTCCACTTCTGAACAGTTTAGTCACCAAAATATGTAGGGCTGCCCGCCATGGTTCATTTGTTTAAGTAACAACACTTACATGCCCCCACTTGGTCGACCCAGATAATTGAAAATAGAGAATAGATTAGAAATTGGGATCAATGGGGCCACCTATTGACACCTTATTTTTTTAACGATCTTTTCTCTTTTAAATTCATACCGAAATTCGAAAAATTTATACAATCAAAAACCCACTTTGGGGATCTTGCCAAACCTATGGAACTACATTTTGACCAAAAAAATTTAATTTTCCATATTTTCAGTATTTTTTCCTGTACTTGAATTTAAAATTTCATCGAAAATCAAGAAAAAATGAGAATTACAAATCAACTTTGGAAGCCTTGGTCAAGCCCAAGCAACCATTTTTGATAAAAAATAATTTTTTCATATTTCATATTTTTTTAAAATTTTTTCAGAAATTTAAAAATATTCGAAAATTCATAAAAAATAATAAATAAATAAATAATAATAAGCAAGGAGGGCTAAGCAAGAGCAGCTTTAAAGGGTATCAACTAAGGCTATTGCGGATTTGACAAAAGCCTTAGAATTTGAGTCGGAACTCAGCTAATGTTTTCTACGTCAAGAGGATTCGTCATTTCAAGTTCAAGGACCCTGAAGCTGCGGTGCGGAAGATCTGCCTGCGTTTAAAGCTTGATAAGGATAATAAGTCTACATATATAACCCCATTGGTTAGCGTTGTCTTCAATTGTGAATATCAAAGGCTCGAGAACCGTTTGAAAGCTATCCCATTTTTGATCAACACTTCCTTGAAGCATGGGCTCATCTGACACAGTCCTGTCACGAGTTAACGAAGCCCACGAGGCCACGAGTGCCTCGATCAGTTTCACAAATTGATAAGATGTATACTAAAGCCTAGCACCTGCGAGGTATACTTTTGCATGGTATCAGTTAGCATAGAAGCATTGAGGAGTATCTTTTGGTTGAGCATTGAGGACCTCAAACCATGGAGTGTTTATACTTAAGAGGTTCTTACCATCATGCAATTGCAGAATACGGAGATGCGGTGAAGTCTTATGATACTGGCATCTACACTTGGAGCTGGATTCTTAGCAGTTTCTATCGTTGTGTTGATCGCCCGAAGAACGCTTTCTTGCTCCAAAGGTACAACTGGTGAAGTATACTTGCTGTCTTATGATGTAGGAATAGGAATCTAAAGAGGTCCAATCCAGGTCTCTGCGAACTTCTATCGACGTGTTCTTGTGGTCATCGCTCAGCGCTCATTGGATTCGTGCTAGCCTTTGGCTTTGCTGAAGATGGGGGATACTTTTTATGGAGGATCGAAAGTATTCGGCGGCCCAGAGCGAGGTCACATTCCACAGAATCAAAAGAGGGAGGCCATTTTTTTACCATGGGACATAGAAAGCAGACAAAATCTGGAAAGGAGCTCAGAAGGAAGCGCGTCATTCGCCCTGTTTTTGAGAGGAGGCTGGCATTTACACCAGAGCAGATAACACGAATGTTAGGTGTCATAAGGGCTTTGGCATATCTGCCTGTGTACCACCAACCAGGAGGTCAATAGGACTTTTCGTTGAATGAAAAGTTATGAAAGTAGGTGGACCCGGAGCATGCATTGAGGAGGCTGACTAAGAGGGATCGTGAAAAAACAAAGAGGGGGGGGGGGGGGACTCCCTGGGATCATCATGGAGTCTTGCTGGAATGGAGTTCAAAATTTGGAACAGCTTCTGAACTCAACAGAAAAAAAAACAAACAATTTGCTCGAATCCAGAGAGAGAGGGTGCGAGAGAGAGGACCCTATGGTGGTGAGCTAGCTGGTTCAGGGGGGTTTTTGGTCTACTCTTTTACTCCTTTTGCTGCAGGGGAGTCCTTCGTTGGGGAGGCTATCATAGAAAGTTTTTCTGACGAGACTCTATGAAAATGTCGTAGAGGGAGTAGCTTTGACGAGGTCCTATTGGGAGATGGCATGAGAAAACCCATGAAAAAGAATGGGCGGCTTTCTGAAGCAGGAGCTCTCACCTCTCTAGTTATGGAGGACAACGAAGGCACGGTGTGTGTGACAAGCGGTACCATTTCATAATCAAGGCCGACGAGAGCTCCATTAGTGGACACCACAAGCTCTGCATCTGCTGTGGTGATCTCTTGCACTTCTCCGAGTCCAGGTGCAAGTCTTGCAACCATGTGATGACCGAGGACGATGTGGAGGACTTGGTGTTTCACCAACTGGAGAACACGACCTATGTTCTGCACGCTGTGGTCCATTCCAATGGGTTCGGCCATCTGCTCAGAGTCAATGGCTAGGACGAAGGTTCCAGGTTCCTATCCGGCTGTCACATTATGGATTTCTGGGATCGCCTTTGTAAAACTCTTGTAGTGGGAAAGGCTTAAGCTGGAGGCACTGCATCCACTGCAAATGCGTCCAGAAAAAAGTCTTCCTTCATCAGTCGCTCATCAGAGGATAATCTCATACAGGATTTGAGATATTTGTATGCTTCTATCCTTCATCCTCATAGAATGTTGAATGAAGGAACACATGCTACGGATTATGTGGAGGTAGCCTAGAGACTCATTGATTGCAAGCAATTCATGAAAGACTACAGGACAGAAGAGGCGCCATCAACTGTGAACCCATTTTCAATCTCTTTGCTGTGTCAGGTGGAACTGGCACATCACGCAATGTCAAGTACAACACGTCCTCCTCTAGAACTGATTATTTTGTCACCAAGTGCTACAGTTTCTGACCTTAAGCACGAGGCGGCAAGAGCTTTTCAAGATGTATATCTGATGTGTAGAAGATTCCAAACGGATGACCTACTTGACTATAGAGATGTTGATGATTCCACCCAGGTCAAGAATCTAACGGGTCTGACTAACTTAGTTCGTGTTCAGGGAAGATGCTTCGTGAAAAATGGGGTTAGCAATTACAGCATGGAGAGAAGCTTGTTGACACCTAATTTTTAATTATTTTCGAAACTTAATAGAAAATCCATAAAAATCCATAAAATAAAAAATCAACTTTGGGGACCTTGGCCAAACCTAGGGAACCAATTTTGACCAAAAAATAATTTTTCGTATTTTCAGTATTTTTCGATATTTTTATTTTCAAAAATTCATAAAAAAAAATAAGAAAAAATGAGAAAATTGCAAATCAACTTTGGAAGCTTTGGCCAAGCTTAGGAAACTATTTTTGAGTAAAAACTAATTTTTCGTATGTTTTGTATTTTTTTAAATATATTTTTTAGAAATTAGGAAAATATTTCATAAATAATAGCATTTGAGGCCACAAAATACATAAAAATAGTCAATATTTTTTTTTTAAATCCCTTTTCATGTTGGCCATGTAAATTTAAAAAATATAATTCGGGGTCATGTATTCCTTTACGAGTATAATCTCGAATCGGGCCTAAAAAATTCAATTTGAGTCAATTAATTTTCATTTTTCACTTTTAGGAGTTGTGACATTGTTCTCTAATATTCTAAATTTTCATCTTGGCCCAATTATACCCAGAATGACCCAATTTTACAAAAAGGGCTTTAATTAAATTTGTATTATTTTCAGTAACAAGAAATGAACTTAAATTTGACATGCAGTGAATTGTGTCAAAAATTGTGAGGAGATTTGGACTTAAAGAAATATTTTTTTTAGGGACTAAATTGTAAATAATTAAAATTCAAGGACTAGAGTGTAAATACCTAACTCTTGAAGTATTATTTTGCAAATAACAAAAAGAAGAGTTAGTGGAGAAATTAGAATAGAGAAGGGAAGATGGAGAAGAGGAGATGGAGAAGAAAAGATGGAGAAGAATGGATGGAGAAAATAAGATAAGAATAGAGAATGGAAGATGGAGAAAAGAAGATGAAGAAGAATGGATGGAGAAAATAAGATAAGAATAGAGAAGGAAAGATGGAGATGAAGAAGAATTAGTGGAGAAATTAGAATGAGAGATAAATATGGAGAAGGGAAGATGAAGATGAAAAAGAGATAGTGGAGAGATTAGAATGTGAGATAGAGATAGAGAAGGGAAGATGAAAATGAAGAAGAGTTAATGGAGAAATTAGAATGGGAGATAGATAAGTGGATTATAAAAGGAGGAAGAAGTGAGCTTAAGAGGGGATTTTTTGGGGGAGAAAATTTGGATGTTTGAGAAGGTTTTGAGAGATTGAAGAAAATTTGGAGAGAAAGAAAATACCAAAAGAGAGAGAAAATTTTGAAGATGGTGGGAGTTTAAAGTTAGGAGTTATCATCACCAATTCCTTCATCGATTAACATAAATCAAGAGTTCATCCTCGTCAACGAGCAAGCAAATTCGAGCTAAGTGTTTTTATTTATTCATTTATTTGTGGTTTTAGTCTCAAATTAGCACAAATTGTATACACTTTCTCCATCTCCCTTTTTTTTATATTTTATAATAGGTAAAAAAAAAGGGACAACTCCGTATCAACGATAAATTCCATGGAGGTGCAAAGTGAGCCCAAACAAATTCCAAGGTGCCCATCAAATTTGCAGCCGACCCGTCAACGGATTTTAGTTCAAATTGTTGAAACAATTTGTTGTATTTTATTTTAAAGAACTAAAATCCCAGAATGGAGAGGCAAAGCGCATCCACTGGAGGTCATTTATTTCCTGCAATTTAAATTCCTGCACCATCAAACCCCAAAGGGAAGAGCCAAGCCAATGCTAGGCCGCCCATTGGAGGTTTTTACTTACTGCAATTTAAATTCATGCACCATTAAATCCCAAAGGGAAGAACCAAGCCAAAGCTAGGCCGCCCATTGAAGGTTTTTACTTACTGCAATTTAAATTCCAGTACCATCAAACCCCAAAGGGAAGAGCCAAGCCAATGCTAGGCCGCCCATTGGAGGTTTTTACTTATTGCAATTTAAATTCCTACACCATCAAACCACAAGGGAAGAGCCAAGCCAATGCTAGGCCGCCCATTGGAGGTTTTTACTTATCGTTATTTAAATTCCCGTAATTTAATTCTTGCACCATTAAACCCCAAAGGGGAGAGTCAAGCCAAGGATGAGCCATCCATTGGAGGTCTTTATTTACTATCATTGACTTTCTGCTGTTTAATTTTTGAATCACCAGACCCCAAAGTGAGTAGACTGTAACACTGCACAGAAGTCGTTAACACACTCCCTCTTTCGGCTTCAGGGAATTTTTAACACTTTGAAAATAAAAAAAAATACCACCCATGCATCCTATCTAAAAAGTGAAAATACAAAAAGAGAACACCTCACTAGAGTCTTAGGAATAAACCAAGCTTGAGTTGCCAAATTAGGATATCCATGAAATTAAGGTACCGAAAGGGCATTAGTTTTAATTAACTAGTGTAACCAAGTCTCCGAACTCATAATCTCTGGTTCGTAGAAGTAATTTAGTCCTCCCGCTAATTTACTTAGGTATCTAATCAACCTACCAAAAATGATTAGTGGCGACTCCAAATTTTAAAACCATTTGAACAAAACCAAAGTTGCGATTCGGTAGGACTTGGGAGGGTCCGTATTAGGTTAATTCATCTAATAAACCTAATAATCCGTTAACCCGATCGGAAAAAAAAATTCTTAGGGTCACGACAGCTTGGCGACTCCGCTGGGACGGATTTTTAAATTTTCGAAAAAAAGACACCAATTGGAATACTTGAATTTTTTTTCGAAATTTAAAAGCCTTAGTAGACTTAGGCCAATGAAAATTTCATGAATATCTCGCTTTTGGCGATATTGTTTGGAACTCATCTTTAGGTGTTAAATGGTCTTGCAGGTGGGAGTTATAAGGGGTGGAGTGCTTGACTAACCCTTTGTTTTGCAGTTTGGTGAGAATTTAAATTTTGCACATTTTGAAGCGGTGTTTGCATTTAATTGTTGTGCATGATTAATTGCTTTAGCATTACATCACACACATCCCGTGGCCGGACCTGGGCCACTAGTGTTAGGATGGTATTGTGATTTAGTTCTAGCATTCGGCGTGAGATCACGTCGAAAGTTAGTCCAGATTCAATCCCGAACCTCTTTTCAAAAATGAGTTTAAAAGTTAGGCCTTAGGCTTGGTAAGATTACCAAAGCCGTGGTTTTAATTTTTAGCTCGAGCAGCCGAAGTGGGAAGGCCCGGCTAATTCTGATTACGTCGTGGGATCACGGCTGATCTTGATTAGGTGCGCGAGATTGTCGCCTTGCCGTAAGTCTTTCGCTTCAATTTGTCAGCCTTTAGAATAGGTAGGCTATGATTTAAACTCATGATTCATGTGCATGTCTATGTGATCTACATGGTATTTTTCACGGTGAAAGTAAGTTTTCTAACTTCATCTTGTATTCATTTTTGGTCGGTCCATGTTAGGTGTCGATTAAATTTTGAACTTAACATCATGACCATTTTTGAAAAAAAGAAATAAATTAAATTAAATTAAATTAATTAAATTAATTATGTGAAAAATCCCTTAGGGAATTTTTGTTGACCAATGAAAGAATTTGTCACGGTTTTCCTTAATGCTTCAATGAATACAAGATTTTCCTAATAAATTTATCCCTGCAAATTCATTTTATCACATTTTTCAAGTCGTAAATCTACCAAAAAATCCTTTTGAGAAATTCACCCACGTTTTTCTAAGAAAAGTTTCTCTAATTTCTCATAAAATTGAAAAAAAAAATGATCTAGGATCATGGACCGACCTTTCTTAGATCACATATTAATTATTTCCTCTACTTTTACAGGGGATCACAGGTACCCCGGGTGGGAGCAAAATCGGGTTCAGCAATACATCAGGAATAATCGTCAAGAATACGAAAGAATGGAAATTGCTGATGCCTTAGCCAATTACCCTGGGGGCAAGCAAAGAAGTCCCGGAGACAAAATCGTGTCGATCAATCAGCACGTATGGGCCATGTATTCTGATAAGGCGGTGAATGTATCTGGCAGGCCTGGGGATACGCTTAATGTATTGAAAGGGGGGTTTCTATATTTTTGTCGAAAAAGCATAAGCGGTGTAATCAAGAACCCATGAAGCATGTATATTAATCCGACATTACAACGCTTTCTTGATTAAATCGACTAAAGGCTTGTTTTTTTAACTCCCTCGGATTCGAACCACGTGGAAGATATTAGAGGAACGATATTTTATTAATGGGCAAGGCCCACAATCATTCCACCCAAAGCTACAGGCGACCGACACGAACAAGTGGACGCCGAAAGAAAATAGCATGAGCGAAGTAGGGGCACGCAACAGGTGGTTTGATTCATTTATTGGCGCACTGACCAAGTTGTCATAATTCACGTGACAAACTCACGGGTCTCGACGCGGCTAGTGGGGTCCGCTGTCGAAAGCTTCTTTAATATTCTCGAGATCATCGTCTACAGCAGCAAGCAAGAACATCAAGGAGAGCGTCAAACCTCAGCGTTTCCTGTACCTCAGGTCATTCATGCCATGCGGAAGAGAAGACATGGCGAAAAAATAAAAGCACAGATATGCGAAATATTTCCTTCATTCCATACATCAACGAGTTTTACAACAACTCACTGGGAGGAAAAGTAAAGCCAAATTGAGCCCTGACAAGCATTACAAAAGAGCGCAATTGGCTTTCCATGAATTAATGATATGCCTACACTGAGCGACCTGGGAGTCGAGATCTGCAAGCTTGAAAAATAGGCGAGTACATTTCTCCTTGTACTTGGCTGCATTCATCTCGTGGTGTTCAACGGCGAGTTTTAAGTTGTCGATCAGGTCCCTCTCGAAAGCTATATCAGCTGTTAGATCGTCGAGCCTCCCCTCCAGCCATTCACATCTGAACTTCATCACAACGTCCCTCGAGTCATGCTCAAAATAAGTTTGATTCAGAGCTAGGCGCTCCACCAACTTCTCTCTCTCTCGTGAACCAACAGTGAGATCCGCTCATCAGCAGACTTGACAGCCTCCTTGTATCGAGCAACGAACGTTCTGTAAACTCTAGGTATTCAGATCGATCCTGGTAGCGGGCCTTCACGACTCGGGCCAAGGTGACGTCTCTTGGGTGGGCAAGCCC
>JAGVVM010017416.1:0-15996 GCA_019149425.1 Psidium friedrichsthalianum
ATCGTTTCTGATAGTCCCACGGTTTGTGTCCTTTTTGGAGGGTCTTTCAAGGAGCGTGGTAAATAGAATCAATTACAAAGCGACGGCATTTCATCCACAAACGACGGCATTCATTAGGAACCATTCGAAACGTTTAGAGGATGTCTAAGAGCATTTCCTTGCTTTTGGCGGCTCTTGGATGAGCATATGCATTTGGCAGAATTCCTCATATAATCACTATCTTACCAGCTCAAGATGGCTCTTTTCGAACTTTAATATGGCGAAAGTGCGAACCCGTTTGTTGTGATATTGTTGGTGAGAAAGACTGACGTGGTCCTATGAATTTAACAGGAATCAGAGGAAAGTCAGCTCGTACGGAGCGTTTGAAATCACAAAGTCTCCAGAAAAGTTACGCGACCTCAACGGCGTAAGTAGAATTCGATGTGGGCGATCATGTAATTTCTAAAGGTCTCTCCATGAGAGGCGTTCTTTTGCAACGCGTGGCAAGTTGAGTCCGAGATACGTTGGACCTGTTGATATTGAGAAGATTGTGAGTTGCTATATAGATTGGCATTGCCACCTTTGGTCGTTATCTGGAGTGCTGACGTGTTCCCATGTGTCTTTATTACGAAATAGTAGCCGAGTCCTGTCACATATTAGATGATAATCCTTTAGTTAAGGGAAGACTTCGTATGCACAGCCTCTCTATCGTGGACAAAAAGGTCAGTGTTCTACTCGTACATCCCTTTAGTTAAGATTCAACTGGACGAAATCACGCAGAAAGGGAGGCTACTTGAACTTGAGGGAAGGCGAAACGGAAATATCCTCATTTGTTTGAAGTTAGGTAAGGTTTCGTTTTACTATCTTTCGTGGACTCAATTTTCTTTTAGGAAGGGTGCAATTACTACGTGAGTTTAACCAAGTCAAACACAAAAAAAACTATAGTGGACCCAAAAAAAAACAAAAAAAGAAGAGTCAACAAAAGCAGAAGATCAACTGGCTTCGGGGACTTCCTTCGCAAAAAAAAAAAACAAAAAAAAAAAAAGGGAAAAAAAAAGAAGAGAGAGGAGCTGGACGGAAAGGGTAAACGCGGAAAGAAGAAGGGAAGAGAGGAGAGGACCTGCGCGCACTAACGCCACGGCGCCTCATCCTCTCTCGCTACTGTCGCAAGCCTAGGGTATGTATCGTACCTTTTTATTCGCTGAATTCGAACGTTTTCTCGTTTTAGGTTTAAGTCGATTTAGAGAAAATTAAGCTAGGAAGTCAGTTTTGGAGTTGTTGACCTGAGATTGTTGGAAATGATTATTAGGGTGTTGTGGACCGTGGGACTTTACATAACTCAATTTGGACTTATGTTTGTCCGAAATGAGATTTTCCATTTCTTGGGTGCTACATTACCCGTGAACAGTAATTTCGGGATAAAAAAAAAAAAAAACAAAATATCTTCATTTGTTTGATGGTTATTGAGGTCGACCATAAAAGACGTTTGTAGTGTGGTCCGAATGTGCTTCGTTTGACTTAATTGGCGTTAATCAAACCGGTACACTTGTGACAAATTTAATTCAAATTATTTTTTTTACCATTGTTTTCAAATTCACTTATGATAAATTTATCCCAAATTATGATTTATGATAAATTTATGGTAATTTTTTTTTACAAAAAAACCTAACTGGTATTTTTGTGACAAAAAAATATAAACTGGTTTTTTACCATGAAAAAATATAAACTGGTAGATCCGTGACAAATTTATCCTTTATTAAATTTGGCTAATGCCACAAAAATCGCAATTTCATACACTTATACAATAAAGAGAAAAAAACTCCAAACTAATATAACCATTAACTATCACGTGTCATCCAACTCAGCAATTTGATTGTTAGATTTAACAAAAACTAGTTGAAAGCAAATTTGTCACAATGTACCAATTTGGGGTAAATTTGTCACAAGTATGTCAAGTTGGAGTTTTTGTGGTAATATAAATAGTTTTGGGTAAATTTGTTACAAGTACACTAATTTAGAATTTTTCGTGGTTTAACCCTAAAAATAAACTGCAAATGTTCTAGTTCGTATTTCAAGTTTAGCTCGACGTCCAAAATTGCGTTTGAACAAGATTAGCTATTTAAAGGATTTAAAACTAGCCTCCATGACTCTGTCATTGTGATTCAATCACCTTATGCGAGTCTAAGATCCGTTTGTTTTCAACTTCATCTTCTGATAGAGTGTGAAACCATAAGGTGACAGCAATTCAGGGAGTGATATATTGATATAATATGAAGTCGACAATGCTATTTGAGAAGAAAAGGATTGAATATGGACTTTATAGTTAAGCTTAGAAAAAGTAATTGTAAAAACCTTCTTCACGACTGCTTACGAAGTCGCCTTCCAGCCTGATGTTTTGGGAGTTAAAAAACACATAATTTAAAAATTGGATTGAAAAACCACCCTTTAGTGCTCCGACTTGCTGAGTGGCCGTCCACTTGCTACTGGCTCCGTCTTGCATCGCCGCTTGTTTTCGTGCTCGAGGAAGGCCTGTTCATACCTGCCGGCTTGGTACCAAACCTCAGAAGTACATAGTATTATTTTTTTTTTTATATTACCTTGATTTTTTTTTTAAAAAAAAGGCAGTACAATCGGCAATTTTTTAAATAATAAGTCCATGTGGCTAATTTTTTTTAAAGAAAATTCAGTTAAATAAATAAAAAAAAGCTTAAAAACTAAAAAGAAGAAGAAGAGAAAAAGCAGAAGTTGCAGTGGCGAAGGCTTGCGCAGCCCTCGCTGCGGCCGCCCTACCATCGCTGGCTGGCCGGCAAGGGTTGCCAAGCCCCGGCTAGTGGCCAGCGACCCCCGCCGATGGCTGGTGAAGTCGAGCCTCGCGGTGGCTGGGCGAGATAATCATGGTTGCCCGCTTGTGTATTCCCACGTCCGGCACTTCCAACTTCTCGGATTGTAGGCTCTGGGATGGAGGAGATTGACAACTGGAAGGCCTGGTTTTCGGAGACAAGCAGGGGCTACTCTCAGGGCTCATCCGAATCGCCATGCCCCTTCGTGAGACGGCGGTGAGAAACCCCACTTCCGTTATCCTCGGTACAATCGAATTTCTCATCTGCATATCGTTAAACCATTAAGGCTCCAAGCTGAGATTATCCAAATTTCAAGCTGAAGCAGAGGTCCATCTAATTCAACGTTTGATTCCAACACCTACTCAGTTTTAGCTCAGGGGTGTTACATTGTCGGGCACCTCAAAAATAAAGATGTCCACATTGAATGATTCTTAAAGAAGTATTAGCAATAGGCTCCAAGCTCATAGCCTCCGATTAAGAAAAAGAAATGGCTCCTCTCATATCTAAGCACGAAATTTGGTTCTTTCTGACGTTTGTTCTGGGGATGTGGCCCTCCACTTTCTAAGAAATTAACAACCTCAATTTTCTCTGCCAAGATTGCAGACATGTAGGAATAAACTACCTTTGTAACGGCGATTGGACTGATATTAACTCGTATGTATTTATTATATATGCTATGCCAAATGTTCTATGGATACAAGTTATTTAATGTTTCAAGCTCTTATTTTTTCATTCTGGCCCGCGACAGTTATTTGTTTTTATCTCTACCCTTCTACCCATAATAGCTATTCGTATTTATTCAGATTTTGTTCTCTCACTATCTATTGACGAGGTGCACGGCTGTTCATTTGATGTGTTAAAACAAAAATGAAGTGCCCATACTCTGTCATTATCTCAAGTTTAGCTCCACGTTTAAATCCCATTTGCGCAAGTGTATTTTTTTCAGTACTTCAAATCTAGCCTCCATGACTCTATGATTATGATTTGATCACCTTATGTGATTCAAGGATCCTTTTATTTTCGACTTCTTCTTCTGATAGCGTGTAGAACCGCAAGGTGATTAGCAATTCGAGGAGTGACATATAGGAACCAGTGATCATCTCTCCAACCCCAATGCACACTAGTAAATCCTATGAATTACAACCGAGGCTCCAACCCCTTGAATCTGTTCTCTGTTCGACAGTTCTTGGCATCGAGAATGGAACTACATCACTGCAATTTTAAGTAACTATGGCATAAAAGTCTGCGATCCCGCTTCTTCGATTCAGTTGCTCTTGGCTACTTCGCCAGTTGCTAAACGAGCCGCAGCTTCCTGCACAGAAACATCATTCCGTCATTTTTCTAGATAGTTATCCATCTCAATCAGAAAACCAGCTCAAACTGTCAAGTCTGAGATGTTTGTACTTCTTGGTCTTCACGTCAATGTTTAAATGCATAGTAAAAAAAATGTATCGAAATCAGGGGAAAAGAACGGGCTGTGTAGATTAGCATTAACATAATCTGCGTCAAGACATATGCCTACGAACCTGCACGCGTGATCTTATGATCCTGAATACATGTCTCTATTATTATGACTCAGCAGTTAAATTCTCAGCAGAAGATTCATTCGAGTACCTCAACAGGAGCTGAGTCATTTTCCTTCTCCCTCGATTCCTCTGCCTTTGCCAGTCCAGTTGCATTCATCTCTCCCTCCACCACTTCACCGTGCTCGCCTTCCTTGACCGGTTCATGCCGGGGAGAGTTGTACTCGGAGGAGAGCCCCTCGGACGAGATCCCTTCCAGTGCTTCCTCATCGGAGAAGTAATGAACCGGCGAGTCGTGGGACATGAATCTCCCTGGCTCTTCCTCTTCCTCTTCTGCTACTGGTTCCGTCTTTGGCTCTAGCTCCTGCTCCGGCTCAATCTCCTCTTCTTCCTCCACACACTTCTCTTCCTGTCCATCTTCATCCTCGACCTTCGTTTCTTCTTCTTTCTTCTCTTCTTCTTGTTCGGGCACAGGATGTTCAGTTATGTCCTTGACATTGGCTGCAGTTCCCGTATCCTGGCTCACCGCACTATTGATTTCTTGCTGCACAAGCAATGCCGTGTCATTCCCCATTGCTTCCATCTGAGGAACATTTTGTTCCACTTGTTTGTTCTTCGGAGGATTCACGCTCGAACTCCTGCCTTTGGTAATGGTATTCTCGGTGGCAACAGCATGCTTCGACTTCCGGCAACCCATTTTCGTTAAAAACGAAGAATGTCAATCGAAAGGAATTAGATTGGAGGATTGATTCTCTCTCCCTTTATGCGTTTCGGCTTTTGTCTTCTGTCTGTCGGAGTTTTGATTTGCTTAAGCGGCTTGTTACCTTGGTTGACGAAAGGAAGGAGTTTTTTCTGTTGTGGATTGAGGGTGGAGAGGGGACGGTTGCAGCTTAAGCTTGAGGGGGCAGTATTTTTCCCTTGAATCCAGAAAACGACAGTTCGTTTCTTATGTTTCCTCAAACCAACCTTATTGCGGGCAGTTCTATGAGAGGCTTACTTTACAATTAACGTTCGCATACATACATATAAGCAAAATCCAATATTGAAAAGACTAAATTGTCCCTTATCGAGAACTTATTTTAGTCTCTTGCTCCCCGTTTGAGCGATTTAATTTTCAGTTGGTTTTGAGTGCCTTTGATGGGCGTAAGAATTTTAGGACCTGGTGATAGAGATTTTTTTTAAGAGAAAATGACATTTTTCAATAAGTAAGAACACGAGGCTAACTGATGCGGAATTTAAATTTTTCTCAATTTGCCATAATTTTTGTGGGTTAATATCACGAAAAATCTCAAATTAATACATTTGTGATAAATTTACTCCAAACTATTTTTTTTACCACAAAAAATGCTAAACTAGTACAGGTATGATAAATTTATCATAAACTATTTTTTGACTATAATAAACTCTAAACTAGTATATTTGTGATAAATTTACCTCGAATTAGTACATATGTGATAAATTTATTACAAACTGCTTTTTTACCACCAAATATCTCAACATGATACGCTCGTGATAAATTTACCATCTATTAGTTTCTACAAAAAATCTCGAACTAATACACCTATAACAAATAGAGGTTAAAAACTATAAGTTGGTATACTCATCAACTACCATGTGCCATCTAGCTTAGCAACTTGATAGTAAAATTTAACGAAAATTGATTGAGGATAAATTTATCACTAGTATACTGGTTTAAGATTTTTTGTGATAAAAAATTAGTTTATGGCAAATTTATCACATGTGTAACAATTTAGGATCTTTTGTGGTAAAAAAAACTTTGGTTAAATTTGTCATAGATGTACTAATTTTGGGTTTTTTGTGATTAAAAAAATAGTTTGGAGTAAGTTTGTCAAGTATATATCAGTTTGAGATTTTTCGTGGTATTATTATTATTATTATTATTATTATTTTGCTAAATAAGAAGCATCTCTAAAAATTTATGCTCTCTACGTATGGTTTCACTATTTCCTTCCATTTAAGGGGTTCATTTGCAGAAGTTTTTTCATTGTTCCGCACTGTAAGTGGCCATGGACGCCACCACAGGAGAACATTACGGCATTTCTTCTTCCTCCTCGTAAAACCCTGAACAGCCAAAAACCTCACCAACAAACGGGACCTTCGGGGCTCGAAAACTCGTCGACTCGCGATTCGATCGCGCCGAAGCTATGCACGCCGCCTCGAGAGCTCGCAGGCTCTGCCGCATTCTCAAGCCTCCGGTTCATCTCAGCTCGGCTGGATTCATCTCTCCGAATGACCACCGAGTCGTGGAATGTGCTCAGATTTGCGCGCAGGCATGTCGAAATCACAGCTCCTTCTTCTCCTCTGCTGCTCAATCCCTCGGTTTCGCAGGTAGGGTGCTTCTCGTCCGTCAGATTTTTGTTTATTGTGGATTTATCGTTTGATAGTTGATGAAGAAGTCTGAGTTACTCGTTCGAGTGCTTCATGTTCTCAAATGCCGGTTCTGGGTTGAATTAGTTTGTTTACTTGTCGATGCAAAACGGAGCTGCATTTCTCTTGGTAGTAATAGATTTGGATGTGATTTCGTTGAAATTCACAGGGTCCGTTCATGACATTAGATTGCCTGCAGCCCCTTTTTCAATAATTTCGAGTTCACCATATTCTTCCGAAGCAAGTGCTGAAAAGGAGGAACCCACAGGTTATTCCTTCTTTTTCCTTTTTTTCTTTCATCTAAAGTGTGTCTTGATAGATCATGTAGTTCTTTCTCTGATATCTGGTTCTTGTTATATTATGCAGAGACCGTGAAGGAGATGCATGATAAGATTCTTGATTCCATTAATGCTAAAAGAACAATGGCTCCAAATGCATGGATGTGGTCGATGGTTGAGAATTGCAAAAACAGAGAGGATATTAAGCTTCTCTTTGATGTCTTGCAGAACCTACGCAGATTTGTCTGTTGACTTCTTGCTCTACTTGAGAAGTAAAGTTTTAATTGTTTAACAGTTGATAATGAAACTTTCTTTTTTTCATTGAAGAGATTGTCCAATCTTCGAATTCATGAGAATTTTAACTGCAACCTTTGTCGGGAAGTCACAAAAGCATGTGTGCGAGCAAGGGCTCTTGATTTTGGTAAGCATGATCTACACAAGTCATGTGCCAAGTTCACAAATTTTATATTTTGCTAATATCTGTACCTGGTTTCTCTCGTGCATTTGATTGTTGCTACTTGTTAACCCTATCATTAGCACAATCATTTTATTTTATGTTGTCTGCTCTCAAAAGATCTTTTTACCTCAGGCCTGTCATGCTTGGAGAACATATTTGGTTGCTTATGAGAACTTTTGACCACTCCACTGGTAGCAAGTTGTGCTTGTGTTTTTTTTTTTTTGTTTTCCTTGCTGCGTCAATTATGTAAACCACAATTTTGTCCTACACAGATGCAACACGTCCATTAAGCACATGGCTGGAAATAACATGACACATGTAATATATTCATGAAATAGTTTTTCAAATGTGAAAGTATTGAACCACATTCAATTTAAAGTACATGTAACATAGTTAAATGTATAACCGTGTCCTGTGTAGCAAGTTGTGCTTGTGTTTTGTTTCCTTGCTGCGTCAATTATGTAAACCACAATTTTTCCTACACAGATGCAACACGTCCATTAAGCACATGGCTGGAAATAACATGACACATGTAATATATTCATGAAATAGTTTTTCAAATGTGAAAGTATTGAACCACATTCAATTTAAAGTACATATAACATAGTTAAATGTATAACCGTGTCTTTCCGCACATTGCTGGCTCTGTAATACTCTGATTGCTTGAATGACACCTCCAGTTCAGGTTATTGAATTCATTGTTGAAGCTTAGCAAAGGGCATTCACTTTGTGCAGACATGCTTTTATAAACTGATAGCTTCAGTAGTTACCAGGTGGAGTCAATTGTAGTAATTAAGTTCCTTATAATTTTCAAGCAAAATAAATCAAATCAAACTGCAGTTCCATAGTGTTGCTCATGTCAGGAGATTGCAGCAATTAATTGTCACTGGAAGTACATGATATAATCGGAATCTATATCTGTAAATCCTATTTAGGCTAGGAATTTGAATTGCATGGTGCACTTAGTCCATGATGATAGAAAATAAGGGTTGACAAATTGTAGGCAAGAAGGCCTTGTGGAAGCATAATGTCTATGGATTGACCCCTACAATTGGCTCTGCAAACCATGTATTGGTAAAGTGTATCTATATAAAATGATTCTTTTTTCCGTTTGTTTTTTTTACACATTTCTTCTGCTAATTTGGGTATCGAAATGCAGCAATATTCTAAAGAGCACAAAGATGCTACCCTCATGCAGGAAGTTATGAGGCTTTTGAAGAAGAATAACTTGCCATTGCAACCCAGCACAGCTGATATTGTTTTCAGGTTCACTTCCGTGCTGTTTATCCCGAGAAGGATGTTATTTTCATGTAGTAAGCCATTAAAGCACTTAAATGTTGTGTGAAATATACTACATAGTTATCAAGCAATTTATCCAGTTTATAAGTGTCTTTGATATATGATTAAAATCAACTTGTTTCTATTTTAATCATTTTGTCTGCATTGCTACCCTCAATCTAATAGTTTACTCATGTTATTTGACATCTTTTTTTCTGTGGAAAAATTTTGCAGCATTTGTTATGATACAGACAATTGGGGTTGCTCACAAAGTATTCAAAGAGATTTGTCAAGGATGGAGTGAAATTGCATAGAGCTGCATTTGACATCTGGATGGAATTTGCTGCAAAAGTAGGTGAGATACACTCGCCCTGAATCCCTTTGCTGCTCTCACACCCTTGTCCCTCAGCAATTTTTGTTTTCCATTCCTTCCCACGAATAGTTTTTTCATCCAGGTCCAAGCCACTACAATGACTTCTTTCCCTCCCTAAACAAATAGGCAAAGGGTAGAAATAAAAAGAATTTTGCTACACTGTGTTTCTCACGGCTTTGTTTCTTTATTTGTTCTGAGATTATGCCTCTTTATCCTTTTTGGTGGTTTGATGGAAATTACCCTTTTTAGGAGACGTTGAATCTCTATGGAAAATTGAGAAGTTAAGATCTGAGTCCATGAAGCAGCACACCGTGGGCAGTGGGTTCTCATGTGCGAAGGTATTTTGCAAGCACAAACTGTTGAGATCACCAATATGAGACTCTGAAGGCACTAGGTATTCTTGCATTGGAAAATCTGATAATGGGAAAACAGTAATATTGCGTTAGAGATCAGTATAAAGCTCTTGGTACCAGGTGAGAGGTCTATTGGCCAAAAAAGTGAGAGTTAATGCTTGAATAAACCAATTTTGGCTCACATTCTAGGACGTGAAGCACCTTTGGGCTTGAAAATATTCATCGTCAACACACAAGGTGTTGGACCAAAAAACAAAAAACACACATACACACAATGGAGATACGACTAATTTTTTTCCCTATTTGGAAGCACCTATTATGGCTTTTAGCACTACGTTGTGATATTAAAATTTTACTGAATGTCATTTACTTGTTTGGTGGTGAACTAAATGGTTTTACTATCCAATTTTTTGTGCAGGGATTTCTACTTGAAGGCAAACCTGAGGAGGCTGCTACAGTCATTCAAGTCTTGAATGAGGTGCTTCTCACTTTTCAGAGCAACTGTAGCTATTATTAATATGCTACCATCTGGCATGATCCATCAGGCTGCTACAGTCATTCAAGGACTTGCTATCCTAAATTACCTCAGCCTCTTGAACTAGTCCTTTTTGTCCCAAAAAAAAAAAAAAGACTAGTCCTTACGATTTTTCATATCCTGTCAATGAATAAAGCAATTAGTGGTAGACAGAATTGTCCCCCATAATGTGCTATATACTGTGACAGTTGGTCTCCTTGAGGGGACTTGGTGATTTGTTTCATATTCGGTGCTTGCTGTACTGTTAGGTTAATATTACACAAGTTAGTTCCAGCGATCCTAAAAGTGAGTTTGAAAGATCATCTGAGACTCCTGAACTGGATAAAGTTGGAAATACACCTATGTAGGCTCTGTTTGTTGAGATGTCGCTTCATGGTTCTCATGTTGTGAATACCTTGGATTGATGCCAGAGTTTACCTGATGCTAAGAGGTCCGCATTATGGTTGAACTTCAAAGCTTGTCAGTGAGTGGCCCTTCGAGGTTATCAAACAGAAAAAGATGATGATCGCAAGGTACTTCCTTGACTCAGTATCAATATCCTTTGGTAGAAGTAGAAATATTGCTTGTTTGTAGTTATATATTGCTCTGGTAATGTTTCTCCAATCATTCCTGTTGGTGGATGTATATAAGCTGCATTTAACTGTCTCCAAATTTTTACAATGTCGCTTCTTTTCACTCGTGTAGGCTTTGGCTGCTGCTCTCAAATCTGATATCCCGGCCATGGTTAGTTCTTTATTAACACGGGCTTGGAGGTGAAAGTTAATATGGAAGAACTAACCACCGAAGGTGCCCTATGTTAAAGTATAATAGAATTGGAGATTGAATGCACTAGCCGCAGATCTGTCTCCTGTGTGGACCGTTAAGGTTACCATGTTGGTCTCAGCCAATTCACTGCGAAGCAAGACAAGTACGGTGATCCTGTCTCGAGTAACAAGCATCTGAAGTTCTCTATGAAGGACCCTGAACCATTAGAAGATCTGCTCCCTCTTGATTTGAATGTTGTCATCCTTGTATTTTGAGATAATGATTTCGTTTCTTCCCCACCCCCCCCCCCAAAAAAAAAATAAAAAAAAAATCTAAGTTTATTGGAGAGTATAGTGCATCATCAACAATTGAATTCTGAGAACAATCCTCAGATGACTAGCTTTTGCAGAGGATCTTTTAGCACCCGCATTTAGATGGACCAAATGGCAGTTCAGAGACAAGACGATAACCAAGGTGGTCCTTGCATTTTCAATCTGGTTTTTGCAGCCTGTTCTATTATATTTCTGACAGAATTTCGCTGTCCAAAATTAAGAGAATGTCTTTAGTCCCGACTCATTTGATGACGGTACACAGTGACCGTATATGGTGACCGTCATCGCTTCTTGATTTTATCGGATTGATGTGTCCAGTTGTGGTGCCAAAGACACAGAACCTACATGCATCCCGTGTTGCACAACTGGAACTGTTAGAGATGGCTTGGGTACCCACGTGCGTGCACGCAATTTGTGTCTATTAGGCTACACGATGCAACGAACGCATCCTCAAGAATTACAATTTGTGCACCAATGACGTGCGAGCTTCAACACACTTCTTATCCGAATCGATTTCTACTGGGTACTTGACCGGCTGATCACGATCATTATCGCTGTTGCTATCAAATGACTGTTAGATGGGAGGCTAGTTTTTGTGGTGGAATTCGCCCAAGTGATAGAATTTTTTTTTTATTCCTTTTTTTATCGCTTTTGAAAATTATCGGTTTATATTATATGGCTATTACTAATTATTAATTAATTAAGGGTGGATATGACATTTGTTCAGGCATGAAACATCATTCTCTATGTGATTAATCCCTCGAATTTGAAGAAATCATAGGACTTTCGAGAAAATTCATTGTTTGGGACGGAAAATGACGAAAGAAGAAGGAAATATCCTCGTCTTTTCTTCAACGGTTTTGATCTGTAGTGGACCTCTGTCAGACCGTCAAGATAATATCAAGATCTCGATGGTGTATTTTAAATACCGTTTTCTTATTGAGTAAGTTATGATTGTCAGTAAATGTCTATGCTACTTAACAAAATTCACCAATAATATCGATATAAAATTATTGTAAACATTCGAATTATCACCAATTAAATTCAAATTTACTCGACGTTTTGCTGAGCGATATTTTACCTACTTTACATTCAATCCTTTTACCGAAGACCCAAATCGAAACCCGCAAGTTAAATACTTAAAGTCTCAATAGTATGACATTTTTATGAGATTAGAAGTGCGGCGAGAGATTTAGTGGAGTAACATTCGCTGCCATCGCAAAGAATAGGTGGACATACGGTACGTAAGTGGCAACCTAAGCACTCTACTCAATTAATTAATAGCCCTCTAAGCTCGTAGGTCATATTGTGTATTGAATATCAACAAAAGCCGGCAATCATTGTGAAATGTATGGCCCTACAGTAACGTCAATCATTCAATCACTAGTTTAGACTTTCATCCCACAATTTCTTCATATAATCCTCTGCCAAAATTTGTATTTAGATTTTTTTTTTTGGGTCAAATAATTGGATACAGATCGATGAGATGAATAATGATCTTACAAGGCCAATTAAGCTATACATCCCAATGACTTTTGCGAATCTAGTTAAGACAACAGACTTAAGAGTTCACATGGCAAAATTCCGTAGAGGTATGGTCCTGCTCAAACTCTGGTGGTTGCTTGCTAATACAATGATACAACGGGATAGTCGATATCGTAATTTATAAAACAGTAAATAATTTCAAACACAGGAAAAGCTGAGACTAATAAAAGGGGGGGGGGGGGCGTATTGTACAGATATTGTTCAGGAAGGCAGAATCCGGGGAAAGGGCGCGGATCGAGGGTTATAGACTGTCGAGGGAGACAAGAGAGGGCACGAAGGCCGGGGGGGGAGGAGAGCGGGAGGAGGAAAGAGGGGAGCAGAGGGAGGAGACCAGAAAGGGTAGAAGGACGAGAGGGAGGAAGAGAGGGAGAGAGGGGGCTGAGAGGAAGAGAAAGGAGATAGGTGAGCGCAGTAGAGGGAAAGAGAGAGGAGACACAAGATAAGGGGAGAGAGAAGAGTGAGGAGGGGACGAGGGGCGGACCCGAGCGAGGTCACCTGGAAAGCTAGAAAAAAAGCAGGGGAAAAGGGGGAGGGAGAGGGATGAGAGGGGAAGAGGGAGAGGAAGAAGAGAGAGGAAAGGGAGGAGAGGGGGAGTAGGGAGGAGGAGGGGGGGAGGGAGAAGAGGGAGAGAGGGGGGAGGGAAAAAAATGCCCAGAGGGAAGGAGGCAGATGAGAACGGATGGAAGGAGCTGCAGGGGCAGGGAGCGAGAGCAAGGGGGGGAGAGGAGGACAGAAGAGAGAGCTGGGACGGGAGAGGGAAGAAAAAAGGAGGGAGGGGAGAGAGAGAGAAGGGAAAGAAAAAAGAGAGAGGAGAGAAGAAAGAAGGGAAAGAGGAAGAAAAAAGAGGGAGGGAGGAAGAGAGGGGGAAAGAGGAAGAAAAAGAAGCAGGAGAGGCCACCACGCAAAAAAAGAAAAAATTCAGTTTCTTGAAAATCGAATCGGATCAAACCGTTAACACCTCTACTAGGCAACTATGCTGGGAATTGCAAAATCGTCTAGATATTGGACTTCTAAAAATTCTCGTCTAAAGTGTTTTTCTAACCTATAAATGTATTACTAAATTAACTCCTCCCCACCCGGCCCATCCTATATTAAATACAAATGAATTCAACAGAAGGAAAAAAAAAAAAACAATATAAGCAGTTCTACATAATATCAAGAATCGGGGACAATTGTCCCATAAAGTCTTAATTTTATTGCGCCAATTCAGTCCTAACATTTTAGTTGTGCCAATTTATTGTAATCATTTTGACGATTTGCCAGTTTAATCTTGAAACTTTCAATTGTGTCCATTCAGTCTTAAAGTCTTTTGAAATTTTGCTAACTTATCCTCAAACCTGTTATTTGGATATGGAAAAGACTAATATTGACAAATTAATAATTGCCAAAATTTAGAACTACAAAAAAATTTATTACTAAATTAACATAATTGAAAGGTTTACGACTATATTGGCAGCCGTACAACTGGTTTTAGGACTTTTTGGACCAATTTTCCCCCCACAATCAACTTGAAACCAGGGTTCACATACATACCGGAATGGGATATCGGGGCCAAAGTTTCGTTTGGGACAACTACACATGTCATCGGTCCCGACGATTATCCCGAATCTACTAACCATACGCAATATATACCATTCTTCTTGGTTCATGACAATTTCCTCTAGTCATCATGTGTACCAAATCCGGAATTCGAGCTGGGTTTGAAGCTCGAACTAGAGATTTGGAAGCCCAACTCGATCACGAGTAGTTTCCTAAGTGCTCCGTTGAACTTAATTGTGGCTAATTATCAAAAAAATTGTTTTCGCCCCCCCCCCCCCCCCCCCTGTGCATCCGCAGCTCTCTGTTCTCATCATCGAACCTTCCTCCCGATCGTCCAGATATTGTAAAAATATGGCGGCAAGCCAAACGGATCAACTTGTCAAATGTGTTGCAATCCAATTTGGCTTTGCGTGCCTGTAACTCCAAACCCATCAAAATCGGGTCCCGTTTCCCGCCCCGTACCCAGCCCCTAAGAAATACATTAATTATCCACCTAGCGATAATAAGTTGAAGGCCCGGCTTCATGTCCCACGTCGTTCATATATCTCGACCGAGCACTCTTGCTGCCATAACCACACACATGGGTGGGAGCGCCCCAACTTCCGCCGATAGCAACCATGTCACGCGTGGAAACTTAGCCCGACCCCGACGCGGCCTAAGCCTTCTGCGGATCAGCCGCCGTCAAAAGCAGGAGCCTGCTTGCCCGTCTGAGTTGTTCACTGTGCAGACTGGGCTCTTCGATGATGCTGTTTGCTTCCCGCGTTGAAACGGCGGTCCGTGGGCCATGGTCACTAGTAAGCAAACGGAAGAAGCTTTGGTTACCAGGAGTGCCGGTCCCAGTGCAAGTTGAAGGCTAAGTTCAATAATTCTCCTGCTTTCCTGTAAGTAGCTAAGTTACAATATCCAAAGTCCTAAAGCTAATTTGCGTCAATCCATCCCCCTCTGCCTTGCTTGACGAAGTCAGGTTGTTTTTTTTTTTCCAACTTTTTGAAGCTAATTTTGCGATTGACCCCTTCGAGTTTATCGATCATTTCCGCCATAACCCGTGGGGTCAAATAATCTCTTTTCAAAATGATATTTAAGATCTCCACTCGCTCACCGATCATTTACCCGTCATTTTTTTTTTTATGTGCGCGGTAGCCTTAAATATCGTAGTTTCTGTGTGCCTAGTTTAGTGAAGAAGTGTTGTACATGAGAAAGGTCTATGAAGAACATCTTTTCGCCACTTCTACAGGAAAACTAGATATTTCTAGGCCAAACGAGTTATCATTATTGGCTTGATTAAGTTCGGACAAAAGCAGTTTATCTACAAAGTTGCTAGTTTACCGGAAGCAGTACAAAAGCATAATGGCACTGGAAATTGCAGTGAACATGCGCGACAAGCAAATGAATTGAAAACTTAACGGTCACACATGGGACAGAAAGATCAGAAACGGCGTGCGGGGAGGGAAAACAGATGGGGTGGGCGGGGGGGTGGCTTCATTGACATGTCCAACGGGAGGTAGGTCCTAGACGTGGCCGTACTAATCTGAGGGGGTGGCCGTTAGGTTCAGGGACAGAACAACGTGAGTGTGCGGACGACCAGTGTATACTGAGGGGGCAGTGAGCAAAAATAGCTCAGTGTGCACGCAAGCAAAAGGTTGTAAGTGTATGGGCCAATGTTTGTGGATGTTATAAAGATCTTTGTGAAATACTTTAATTTATAACAAATGTGCCTCTGAAAGAACCTCTTGCTGTGTTATAGAAGTCACTAGTAAGAAAGTAAGGAAGAAGGATATCCGATTCCACATAATTTACTAGATATTTGTGGGTTCCTATTTTTGTGCTTTTGG
>JAGVVM010017418.1:0-12959 GCA_019149425.1 Psidium friedrichsthalianum
CGCAAATCACACTATTTCGTGCAGGGTCATAGGACGCAACCAGCATACACCTTGGCCCCCCCAAATTAAGGGTTAAAGGCAAGTATCAAAACATGTTTTACGGCATCTGAAAGAATGACGCCAATACAACAGCTAGGTCGAAGAGTGGTAGTCCCCATGCACACCCCACAACGATCATCCAAAAACCAAGCCAACGCAAACGACAACACCAAACATTCTGGAGAGGAACGGCATGCAAAAAACCGCGCCATCCCAACCAGAGGGGGGTGTGAGCTAAGACAAAAAATATCAACACATATTAAAAAAAAAACACCATTAAAAAAACGGTTTTTTTTTTTTATTTTTCTTTTTTAATACTTTTTTTGTCTTCGGTAAACAAAATTCTTATCGTTTTCTTCTCTCTTTTATTCTTTATATTTCTCATCCTTCGTATTTCTAAAGTATGTATTTTTTTTTTAATGTATCTTATATATAATTTTATATATATTATTTTTTTTTTTTTATCAAGATTAATATATAAATATCTTCATTTTATTTTTTTTTTTTTTTTATATTTCTAACCATTTTTATTTTTAATTTATTCCGTTGGTATTTTTAATGGTTATATTTATTAAATATTTTTTTTATATCCATCTGTTGCGGCTTTTTTTTTGGGGGGTCTTCTACATTTTAATTAACAACGGAATTTGGTAATTTTTACCTATATTTTTTTTATTTATTTTATTTATTTTTTTTTTTTATATTTTTTTATTTTTTTTTTTATTATTTTATCACTCAAATACTCATGTGCAAATTTTTAAATATATATTTCGGTCGGTATTTGCCGTCTCTTATACAAGGCCGGAGCAAAAATGGTTGAGAGAGCATGGTAGAAAATGATAGAAATACCCCATATTGACCATCAAATTTATCTAATACGATTCTTGCGTGCGTTTGTGCAAAAGAATCACTATTTCCACCTAACCACTTGTTTTTTCCATGCAAATACAAATTTTAATATAAATATTCTTACATTCGTAGATCATCCATCCTGGAAAAATAGACCGAGATATCGCGAACCATATTTTATAATTTTTTTTATGTATTAATAAATAAAAATAAATATTGCTAATATATACGCTTCTTTTTTTCTAACTTACCTTTTTCTTATTTAAGTAGTTAAATAAAATTAAAATCAAAATTTAAAAAAAAAAAAAAAAATTTTGGTGTTCCCTTTTTGTAAAATAATTATAAATAATATTTTCTTTACAATTTTCTCCTTGGTTTTTTTCTATTTTTTTTATTTTAATTTTTATTTTTGTTTTTTTTTATAAATTTATGAAATTTTTTTTTTTGTTTATTTATATTTTTTGATATTAACCTATTTATACCACGTTTAACTAACTGTATTTTTTTGATTAATTAATTTTCTTTTTTTCTATGTTTTTTTTATTTTTTTTATTTTTTTTATTTTTCTTTTTTTTTTTTTTTTTTTTTTTTATGTTCTATTTTTTTTTTTTTTAATTTTTTTAAATTTTTTTTTAATTTTTTTTTTCTTTTTTTTTTTTTTTTTTTTTTTTTTTTTTTTTTTTTTTTTTTTTTTTTTTTTTTTTTTTTTTTTTCCCTTTCCTTTTTTATTTTCCTTTTCTTCCTTTTTTTTTTGTAGGTTTTTTGTGGAAACACGTGCTTCTAAGCGAATAATTTTTTTTCTCCTCCCCATCCCCTTTCTTCCTTTTCCTTCCTTCTTCTTTTCCTTTCACAGGGTGCGAAAGAACGTCAACCGATGACCAAACACAAGACGCCAAGCAACTATCAATCCATGGGCCCCCAGGAGATGCAACTAGCTAGACTTTTGGTAAGAGCCCCCTGCCTCAAACGTCAAAAATCAAATAAGCTCACCAATATTGGCAATCCTTCAACTGGTATCTCACCCCCCTCGGTAGAATAATAAGCAAAAAAAATAAAGAAAATGAATCAAAACAAGATACCAAACACCAAAAAAATTTATTTTTTTTTTATTAAAAAATGCTTTTTTTTTTTTTTTATTTTTTTTTTATTTATTTTAAAAAAATTGATGCGAAATTGAATGCGGGTTTGTGTAGAATGTTGTGGGCAGGCCATCCTTGGTTTTTTTAAAAAAAAAAAAAATGGCGTTGCTGAAAATATTTAAAAAAAAATATGATTTGGGGGCCAACCTCGCCAAACCATCAACCCTCACTCTTGAATTGCGTTGGAAATTGTGGTTGCGGGCCTGGGGTGCGTGGTGGTTGCGGGCAGCACCCAAATTACAACCCACCAATTCCCCCCCCCAATCTTCTTTCAACTCACAGTCACATCAACTCTACTTAAACATTCATCCCTCACAGTCCTTTCCTCATTGCGACCCCCGTTCGTCGTTCCCCTCGGCTCTCGCTCTCCTCCTACCTTAAATCTCGCTATTAATTCCTAGCTATCCTAATATCTAATCGCATAGCGTCGCAAGGGATCAGAAAAAGTGCCACTTTCTTTCGCTGAATCGCTGCTCCGAAATCGCCTTGGCTCCGCGATGGACATCGCGTCCCTAAATATAAACTCGCCTGCTCCTAACCTTCGAAGTTAAATTATCTCCTATTCTTTTCGCTACGTCGCTCAAATTTCTCCTAATACTCTCTGTTACCTCTACTCATACTCTAATAAATCGCTCAATCGCGGTTCGCGAATGTCGCATAGAGTTTCGGACAAATCTCCGCATAAACAATTGCAGTCAATCAACTCAATCATTTCAGTATAAGCTAACCAATTAAGCCAACAAAAAATATTACTTACTTTACTTAACTTTCCATAAGACTCATGCTCATCTAAACTTAATAATTTGTGATCCTCTAACCTAACCCAATTTCTAGCTAAGCAGATCACAATTAATCTATCTAATTGCCTAATTAAATTAATTACCTGCCCCAACGTAATTAACGACCTAACCAGGAGTTTAGGGGCTAACTCACCGATTTCTAGCGATCCGGCGACGACGGCGCGGCTGTTCCTAATTCATACGCGACACTGTTCACGAGGCAACTGTTCACGAGTACTGTTCACGCCGCACTGTTCCGGCGAGGCTCCGGCGAACGGCGGCGGCGACGACGAAACTGATGGCGGTTTTTCCGGGGAGCGACGCAACGAAAACTACGATGTTCTTGGCTAGTTGGTGGACAATCGAAGCTCCGAAAGGCGGTCGTGGATGGCGATGACCTTGAATGGTGGAGGATGGCTCGGGAGGGAGCTGGCCGAGCTGGAGGTTTGAACGACGGCGCGACGTTGGTGAGTTGGAGGGTGAGCTTAAGCCGCGACCGCACCGGCGGAGCAGGGGAAGATGGTGACGACGGCTAGGTGGTAGAGTTTCCAGAGGTGGAGTTACGGTGAGGGGGCTGGCGCGAGGGGCAAGACAGCAGCGACGGCGAAGAAGCTCGGCCGAGCGACTACAAAGCGAGACGGAGGAGTTGCGAGGCGATGGCAGAAGAGGACGAGCGCGCGAGGGGGGGGGGCTGAGCTGCTCGGTTGAAGACGAAGAAGGAAGAGAAGATCGAAGAAGAAGATCGAAGAAGAAGAAGAAGATGATGAGGAACATTGAGGGTGGGGGGGGTTTG
This sequence comes from Psidium friedrichsthalianum, assembly GCA_019149425.1. Lineage (NCBI taxonomy): Eukaryota > Viridiplantae > Streptophyta > Magnoliopsida > Myrtales > Myrtaceae > Psidium > Psidium friedrichsthalianum. The sequence goes on from JAGVVM010017418.1 coordinate 3,600, forward strand.
CTGGTCGCACAGCAGGAGAGAGAGGGGATAGGGGAAAGGTGAGGGTGACGTGAGGGAGCAGCTGGCGCACGCAGGGGGAAGGAAAGAGGAGAGAGAGGAGAGAAAAAGAAAAGAAGAAAAGAAAGGAAGAAAAGTCAAGATGGTGGCTTACTTCATGGAATTTTTTTTTTGGACGTACACTAACCTTTCGAATCAGAGAACTTTTAACTTTTTATTCTTTCTGTATGGATTGTTGTCATGTCAATATTACAACACATACGTTTCTCAAGTACGTTTTCGAATGATTTGCATGTAAGAGCATATCGATCTATGTCACGCTAAATCTTCAAACTTTTGCCTATAGAAGATCTGTTAAAGAATTCCCATTCGAATCCAATAGAAGTAGTAAAATGAAGGTCTAAAACTCATATATTAACTCCATTTAGTAATGTGGGTCATAAATGAGTTCATTTAGTAATGTGGGTTATAAATGAGTTGCATTAAAGTGGTTCATAAATAAGTTACTTAATAACTAAAATGGATTCTTAAAGTGAATCTTAAATGAATCATAAATGGGTTTCTAATTATTTTAAGAGAGTCATAAACAAAGTTTTTCTGAATTTTTTTATTTTGTTGAATTTTTTAAAACTTTTATTTTATTTTATTTTCATTTTTTTTTGTTCTTCTACTACGAAATCCAGTGATGTCGGCCTTGCCGCACTAGGTGAGGGTTGGCGAGATGGCCGCAATTTTTTTAAAAAATAATTTTTGGTTTGTTATTTGTTATGATTCATTCTATTTCTTTTATTTTTTTTTCTTATTATTCTACCGATACCAGTTGAGGATTGCCATTGGTGAGCTTGGGCTTACACAAGTCTAGCTAGTTGCCAGTCTCCGGCCCATTGATAGTTGGCTGTTGGTCATCGGTTGCCCGTCGACCCTGTGAAGGAAGAAGGAGATCTAGCAGTTTCCTAAAAAAGGAAAAAAATAAAAATAGAAAAGTAAAAATAAAATTTACAAAAGACAAAGTTTTTTAAATTTGATTAAATATAGAAGTATATTAGCAATATAAAATAGGTCGAATATGAGTCAATAAATTTGTATTGCATGGAAATAGATCCAAACAAGATTAAATGAGTCAATATGGATCATATCATTTTCGACTCAGCTCAATCCGCTCAGATACACCAATTTGACAGGTTGATAATCCAATCGTTAATTAATGTGCCCCCAGCAACGCTGCTTATCAAAAGATGATCTTGTTTGATCTTATTTCATCTTGATCGAGGAGATGATTAACGTTTTTTTGTTTTTTCTATCCCCCTCGACTGGTTGTTGGGATCGTGGGATTACGCACTCGACAGCTGTTGGTCATCTTCAGACCGAATAAGTTTGATAATTGCTTTAACTAAGGGGCAGGTGCGGCCTAATCTTCGTCATCCTTTGGTATAGAATTACCAAAAGAACCTTAAACTTTTATGTTTATCCATATTTTCGGTTCTAAAATATTTTAATTGACTCTATTAATTACTAAATCTTTGAAAATTTATCAATGTAATCCCATCTGAATCAATTTGGCTAAGAAATTGATTGATATAAATGCTGATTGTCTTATGTGAAATGATCTAACTCTGGCGTGACATTATTTTAATTTTTTGATTTTTTTTGTATTGTTTAAGGACTGACGGGCCACTAGCCACTGACAATCTCGACGACCATTGCATCTCTTGGGGCGAGGGCCCTTGAACCCTTTGCCGGCTGCTGGCAAGGGTCGCAGGCCCTGGCCTAATGGCCCGTGAGGCCGGCAGGGTGCCTTGCCAACCGTGTCGAGGATTGAGGCCCTTTCTCAGATCTTAGTGAGGGCATGAAGTCGTTGCCAGTAGCATGATGATCGTGGGCCCTCCCCTAGTGGGTCGGCGAGGTTGTCGGCCCTCACTTGGTGGCTGGCCTCCCCTTGCTAGCCCTTAATCAATAAAAAAAATTCACATGTCTTGTTTGGTTGTGCCATCGCAAAACCTTGGGTCCCTTGTCATCAATTTCGGTTCAAATGGCTGGATAACTATATTAGCAAAATTTGTAAAAGGTTTATGATGAAATTGACTAAATTAAAATTTATATGATTGAATTTATACAAGTGCAGTAGGTTGACGACTATTTTGGTTATTTTCCCTCATCCTTTGAGACTACTAGGGACACATGCCTCATCATCATTGGTCAGCCATTAAATGTCCAGTTTATATCATGGGACGATCATGGGTCATGTCACATTGCATAAGCAAAATGGCGTACTCGTTTAGCCACAACTTGCTCGTAACTGTCATTAATTATAATTATACGAAGTGATCATATATTTGCTAGACTTTTATTGCTTATATAAAACTGAGAGACGGATTTTTAATCATAGTAAAATCTATCCAATAGAGTATTTAATGATACTTAGGCACATGGCCCCTGCTTAAATGGCCAGACGGCTCACATCTCATATCTTACACTTCCAATTTTTTTAATCAACCCTCATTTTCTTTAATCATTAGCATGTTGAATCCAATGAATAAATTTACAAGAATTAAGAAAATAGAATGATTACAAGGGCGTCTGGACAATCTTTTCCTATGATTGGTCCACGACGAATTGATTGATTAACCTGGTGATCTTTTTGAATGGTAGTATAATCGATCCAGACTTTTAAATGCGCAGATAAGGGTAGACAAAATCTTCATAAGTACTGAATTGGCATTTGTAAAGATGAATGTGATCCATTTCGCTTGGTCTATCAACATCCAAATGGTGATCGACCATTAATGTGGGCTTAAGGGCGAATCCTTCGTTTCATTCCAAAAGCACGGATTTCTTTCCTTGTTAGCAAATTTCTGAAGGAGTTGGCAAATGTCAAAAAGATATTGGCAAGAGAAGGTATCGATCACCTAATTTCCGGTCATTTATTGGTAACTTAGCAACACTGTTTATGAAACTACCGACTTTTTCTAAAATCTTTTACCAACTTTAAGTTTCTTTCATACCAACCCATTAAGTTTTTCAAGTCTTGTATGCGAAGGGGGACATTACATCATTCCGCATTTCTTATCCACAATAAATTTTGTTAACTTCATATCAAATGTGATGTATTTTACCCAACAACGTGAACTTTCTAAATTCGAAATCTTTACATACGTCGATTTGTGATGATGTAATCTTTTTCCATGTGCGAGTTATACTTAAACATTGATTAGGATGTGCGTAAAAAGTCAGTTTCGCATGCATTCTATACGTGTGAGTCCATTACATCTTAATCACTAAATGACGGGATTCGCAACATTTAGGGCGCGCATGACAACCATTCTGTTCCAGAAATAATTTCTGGAACAGAAATAGATTTTTCTATTTCTGCCAAAAACGAAAGTTTTTTATTTCTGGTTTTGGGCCAAAATCTATTTCTGAAACAGATTTTTGTTTCAGAAATAGAAAAACAGATTTGCGTTGCCAAACGAGTTTCTGTTCCAAACCTATTTCTGGAATAGGTTTGGAACAGAAACAGAAAAATAGAAACGTTGTCATGCGCGGCCGAGAACCACTCCAGGGTGGTGCCCACCGCCAGCCTCCCTAAGGTCTGTCCCCAAGGTGTGATCCGGTCGTTTTGCTCTCGTCCTCAAACTCCTGTCGAAAGGCAACCACCCCAAAATTTTGTCCCTCTTCTTTGAGGCCGCTCTTGAATGAATTCATCCAAATCATAAGAAGATTCTGGTCTGTAAATTGATGGTGACCATGTTTTAAATTTCGATTGAAAGCGCCATCCCCAGGACATTAAAAAATGTGATCGCCAAGTTATGAAAAAAACAAAACGACCGTCACCACCACCACCGCTAAGCTATTGTTCAGGGAAAATGACAAGTTGCAGTGAAGATTGAAAATGAGAAGGTGGGAAGAAAAGGACTGATATTATGAAAAGGACAAGTTTCATGAAAACCTCATAACTTAAGGAAAAGACGCGCTTTATGTTTAGCCCACATTCACCTTATTATATGAATCACCTATGCCTTATTGCCTTAATAAACTTTAGGCATGCTGGCTGATTCCACTGAGCATTGCAAACACTATGTGTTAGTTCTTCGAGGACAGATAAGATATTTTTGTTGACCTTAAAATCTTATTCTACATTCTTACGCAAGGTTTGCCATGGGGACATTTATTATTTCTTTGTTAGACTAAATACTCACTGGATTTCTCAGTTTTGGGACACAGGCTCGATCGGCTGTTGTGACTTTTTGGTTCATTAGTCATTTCTACCAACATTGATGTGGATGGCTATATATAGCTTTAGAAATTAGCTATCTATCCAAATCAACAATGATAAGCATGGGTTTTTGTGACCAAAGAGTTACTCAGCCTGTACATAACATGTCATATGCGGTGCATTTGTTTCATGGACAACTCCATGCTAAAAAAAATGCTTTTTGGAAAATCATTTTTCAAGAAAATAATTAGTTTTCTTTTGTTGGTGATATATGACTGAAAATATTTTCTGGTATTTGGATCTCGTTTGAAAAATGATTTTAATCTCATGACTTTATCTTAGGGAAAAAGAAATATGAATTTTTAAATTTTTAAAATTTTTCCCCTACCTCGCTTGTCCCCAGGCCATGGCGGGGCTTGGCCTTGCTTGATTCTCGTGAGGTCAAGCCTCATTGGGCAAGCTCGAGCTCACCAAGCCTCACCAACCTTTGGCAAGGTCGCTGACGAGTTTGAGCCTTGCATGCTTGCCCATGTTGCCTTTCATCGACCATCGCCGAGGGAAAGGGAAAAAAAACAAAGAAAAAGAAAAAGGGAAAATAAAATATTAAAATAAAAAAATGAAGTTGCTAGCCTGATAGTATTGTCAGTTATTTCTGACCACATGATCTCTCAATTAATAAGTATTTTATGCAAAACACGTGATGATAGTGTGTGGATCTATGATTGAGATTGTATTGTGTATAACGATATTGTTAGGAAAATCTTTCCTAATAACAAATTCAAAAATTCAAAAGGAGCAATTCCGAAAAGTGTTTTCATCCTGATTTTATGCATGAATATATTTGTTGACTGGAAAATGTTTTTGGTTGACTTGTTATTTTCGATGATTCAAACGGGCGAAAGTTCGGAAAACAAATTCCCTGAAACCACGTTCGCTCAAACACCACCTTAGTATGTGTGTCTTGGTCAGTTTTGCAAGCCATGGAACAAAGGCACTTACGATTATATTAACTAGCATTCCAAGGAGATAAAGTTGTTACACGATTCTTGATCTACCTCTTAAGAGACTTATAAATATAATTAGCACTCGAAGGAGATAGACTTTTAGAAATATAAGCAGTCAGGATGCATTTACAGAACATTAACTACATATCGGAATACGAACATACTCTTGATAAATCCCACTAGTTTTGAATCTACAATAAAAACTCTTGATTCTTGCACCAATCTTGGGAAGTCGAACGGATGTTGACGTTGACATCAACATCGATTTCGGAATATTGATATTGACAGCCTCTGATTACCGACAGCATTAATGAATTTGGTTCAATTGCTAATAATTTACCTCATATGATATAAGAAGAATAGAAAGCTTCACGATGATAGTTTTCTTGTTTCTAGAAGTGGCATTATATCCAGGGCCAAATGTGATGATTTGTACAAGGCTTGGCAGCATCCGAACCACTAATTTGTTTAGTTCAATCTCAGGTAGGCAAATCTGTGATAACTGGAGACCCTTGACTTGAGCTGTTGCATTTCTTGAGTTTCCATTGAAATCCTCTATCATTTGCTGTAAGATTCTCCTGCTTTCTTTATTTCTGTCGCTTGCTTGTTGTCTTGCAACATATAGTTCCATCGAAGCGCTTAGCTAGTTATTATTTGACAAAGAGGAGGATTTTAAACAGTTCATACTAAGGAATGTGGGAAATACTCTTGGTTTAATTAGGGTTAGCGTGTCCAAAGGATTTTTTTTCTCAATGATTGACAAGTCGATGATAGTTAGTGCTAACCATAGAATCGTGTCTTTCCTTTTCTAATCACGCGCAGCATATGCCATATGATATGCTATTTAATAATATTGTTTGAACCCCAAGCAAAGTTGTTTTCATCTATTCCCCAGATGAACACATGATGCACGACGAAATTTTTCCGTCCGCAAATCTCTGGAATTCCCACTTCTTCTTCTCATTAACGTTTGAACCCAACTCTCTCGATTTGGTGAGTATGAATGGCATCTTGTGAATAATTAGGTGTGATTTGGTCTGCTGAACTTAATATAGGTGTTGGAGGACATTCTCTTGCGGTTTGTTGTTATGGATACATTATAGGGAAAAGATAATACCCAAATAAAAAACATAATTTCGGTGTCTAGGTACTCAATCATAAAGAATAGAAAACCTTTGACAAATTGGATAGCTGAATCGGACAAATTTATGTACGTTTTTACATCTTTATTCATTTAGAGGAAAATGAGATGAATTTTAAGGCATTAAAAAATTGTTGCTTCTCTTTATGGTTATGATGGGGTTTGGCCAACTCTCCTAAATGAGTTGACAATGTCTTTTCCAACTGTTACGATTAGAAGATATGAGTGACAATATTGGGGTGTGGTCTATACTCTCCATTAATAGGAAGACATGAACCTCTCGGATGGCATTTATAGTTTGGGCCCGTATTTTATTGGTAGTTTGAACTTGGATTCATGAATAATTATTATTATTTATAAAATTTTTCTCTTGTAATCAAAATTTTTAATAGAGATGTATGAGATGCTAATTATAGTGGAATCCTCTACTGGATGTAGTCCTAGTTTATGAATAAACAGGGGTAAACCTTGCATCTGGATTTTTCTTTCTCGTCTTTACTCTCTATTTGTTGTGTTTGTGCTCCTAATCCTAATAGTCAGTAAGGCCACTAATTAGGTAAATGCTCTACTTAATCAAAGCTTCGAGACTTTTGATTGGCGTCAGAGTTGTAAATCGTTTGTTGATCGCTACTAAGAAATCCTTTTAGAGAAACTACCAACATTAGGTGCATGACTAATCGGTATCATCCCACATCGGTTGTGAATGGGTCTTGTATGCTATTTATATTCATGTGATCTCCCTCTACCTATCGGCTTAAGCTTTTTTTTTTTTGTTGGACTTTCTAACGGTTTATACTGAATTGAAATGCATACAATAAATTTAAGACTGAATTGATTATTTTCCCTAATGAAAGGAATTATAATCATTTAGTCATAATCATTTACAGATGGATCTCAATCCTAAATTAAACCCAAACCCACAAGAATCAATCACAAGGAGAAGTTTTCTCACACGTTCAATTCTTTTGGATAACGATTCTCGATACTCTAGTCTCTAGCGGATTTCAAACATGTCAAGCGCACTCATTATATACCAGAGACCAAACTCAAGATCATATTTACATGCAAAAAAGCACTAGCCCTTCTTTGACAACAACATAAGACTTCAACTTCAATAATACAAAGAAGTCCTGCAAGAAACTAATGTACTTTTTCGCATCACCACACCCCACCCCCACCCCACCTCCACCCCCAAACCTTACTGCACTTGCTTAACGAGTACTTCGAGCAATCGTTCACTACATCTTTTAAATAAAAATCCATGTAGTATTGAACAGTGAAAACACGAGCTTAAAATACACAGAAGACAAAAGAGAAAGTAAAACCTTGCGGTCATAGTCATGATCAGCAAGGTCAAAAAAGTTGAGAGGTAACATTCACATTTTGATGGAGGACTGATGTTTATAATTTTAATTTCCAAACACAGAATAAGACAAGCCCATTATTGTATGGGCGCTTCCATTTTTATTAATGGGAGACTTGCAACAACTCCATCTGCTTTAAATATCACCTGCCCTTATGCTCGGACTCTGCACGCACCGCCCCTCCGATTCCAAAGGAACACTGCAAACAACTCATCTCTCTCTCTCTCTCTCTCTCAAAGTTTTTGTCAGCGTCTAAGAGTCTCATTGACTCTCAAAACTATCTTCCTGAGAGCGTAGCGTTATGGCATTGAAGTCATCAGAAAGGCCAAAAACCAAGCACAGGAAGGGCTTGTGGTCACCTGAAGAAGACCAGAGGCTGAGGAACTATGTCCTCAAGCATGGCCATGGCTGCTGGAGCTCTGTCCCCATTAACACCGGTAAGGTTTCGTGATATACTTTCCGATTCCTTCCCCGAAACCACCAGCTATCCTGACCTAATTCATGCGCCTACTTAACCAAGTGCCCAATCCAACGAAAGGGAGCCTCTCACTTGCCTGACCAAAAGATATTCGACAACTGTCATTGCATTGCCTTATGAATAATTTGGAAAGCCAAGCACTAGCCATAGCTAGTTAGATAAATGGAGTATGCATTGTTTGAGGAAAAGAGTGCTTTTGGTTTTCAACAACTATATGATTTTTCATTTTAATCACTCTTTTTAGGGTTGAACTATATGCATGCAATCTATATATATATGCTTCGTGATAGTATGTTTGAATGTGCAGGGTTGCAGAGGAATGGCAAGAGCTGCAGATTAAGGTGGATCAATTATTTGAGGCCTGGCCTAAAGAGAGGCATGTTCACTGTGGAAGAAGAGGATATTATTTTGTCCCTCCATCGCTTGATAGGCAACAAGTAATCGCAACAGCTTAGTGACCTACACACTTTATGAGAGCTTAAGTCTTAAATATAATATTACATTTATTCACCAAGATACTAATCAAGCTTTTAGCAAGTTCTTAATTTTTATTTGAAGGAGTGAGTGATTAGTGATGAAGGAATATGTTTGTTTTTCTGTGGGTTAGGTGGTCCCAAATAGCAAAGCATTTGCCGGGAAGGACCGACAATGAGATAAAGAATCACTGGCATTCTTATCTTAAGAAGGAGGTTGCAAATAAGACTGAATCATCGTCATCTTCAGAAGCCCACCATCATGCCCAAGGTCAATGTGCTAATTCGTACGATGCGGAATCTTCGCCTTCTCCAGATCAAATCCCTACAAACCAAAACCCAGCAGTTCATGCACCATCACAGGAACAAAAGGAAAAGACGCCATTTGACTTTCCAAGAGACGGTCCACGCAGCTTCTTGCCCAAGGTTTTCTTCACCGAGTGGCTGAATCAAGATGATCAAGGGAAAAACGTTCTAAACTACGGTGACACTTTCGATGACCGCTCAAATCTTCAGGACACTCTTTTGCATGATTTATGCACCAGTGATTTTGGAAATTCTTATGGTGGTGAATATGCTGGTAATGAGCTAAGTGATGGGTCTGCTGGTGCAAGCGTGAGCGACATGTACAGTTCACAGTTGAGGTTGGAGATGGACCAGGTTTCGGGCGGTGGGTTTACTTGGATTTTT
>JAGVVM010017420.1:0-12885 GCA_019149425.1 Psidium friedrichsthalianum
ACCGAGAAAATATTTTTTTAGGACCGGCGCAATGAATAAGAAGATGCCGCCAAGATGCGAGGAAAGAGAAATATAGATCAAAGTGCTTAAGCTAGTTTATTGTTTGCTTCCATTCATCGGTACAAATTTCTACACGACGACCCCCGGATTCTGCCAAGGAAAATAATTTAGTGGCGAACTTATATAGGATGTAAATTATTGCCAAATGCCAATGTATCAAAAGTTCAGCCATCACCCCATCCGGAGACCCTTTTTTTTTTTTTATTGTCCTCCTCGTCTCTCCTTTATATATAGGATGTACATACACATGTATATGTATGTTATTTCTCATTGATGAAAAAATTTCCTAAAAACCAATAGCCCATTTGGTTCAGTTTTGGAGAAATGTATATGGAAAAATGCAAATACCTTTGAACTAAAGAGAATCTTCGAAAAGCAAATAGTATTTGGCGAAGTGTATTTAAGAGATACATGGAAAGAACTTTGACGTAAATGCCATTCAGTAAAAATTACACTTTGCAAAGGAGTTCTACTAAATTTTTTTAGAGAAAAAATTTAAACTATATGCTCTGGATCTAGCCTTTGACCAATTGCTAGCAGCCAGACCTACACGTTGATTGGCCAGCCTCGCCTAGAGTCACACGACCTCAAGCGAGGCTGGCAAGCGCTCGCGGTGCCTTTGTTAGCGATTGAGTCCTTTGCCGATAAAATTAGGGTTTTTGATGATATTTTTAGAATTATGAAAGTTGAGTGAGGGCAAAATTGAAAGGAAAGAAAATTATAGGTGCATTCCGAAAATGTAACTTTTCAAGGACCTCTGAAACCGCTTTGAGTTAAAAGCTTTTAGAGGTCTTTGAAAACGCAATTGTATTTTTCCAAAGTTGAGCAAAAAATGAAACAAATGTTATTTGTATTTGGCCAAAAGACTTTAAAATCTCAAACACCTTTTAATTGTTGAACCAAGCAAGTTGCCAAGTATCAACCATATATTTATCAAGATGTTCGGAAAAGACATAGAGGTCGCAAGTGTTTGCATTTTAAAAAATGGTTTAATACCTAAGGTATCTGTTTGACCAAAATCAACCGCCGCATTCCATGGCAATCATAAACGCTTGAAAAATAAAATGCACAGAATAAACATTGGAAATGGAAGTTCATGAGTCGCGACTATTTATGTTGTTAAAAATAAAAGGTAAATTTTCAAATAGACCCCTATATGTATTTAAATATATATAAATGCCGGAAGAGGACAGACACGGGCACTTAGATGCAACATGCCTAGTAAAGAGCATATAATTAGACTATCCTCGGAATTCAACAAAGTAATTTATCATCAATTAGAATACTCTAGACATTCAATAAAATATTCATTTGATTATGATGCTTGGCTATTCCCTACTAGGGACCAATAATGCATCATGGAGGGACGGAGTATGGGTAGTTATTTATAGCATTATTGATGATCGAAGTGGGAATAAAATAATTAGAGCCAGCAGTGTTAAGATGCCTCGTTATCTTCATCAATAAAAAAAATTGGTGGTTAAACTGTGATTTAACAAAGTCTAATCAATCAGGGCTTAACTGAATCGTCTGATTGATTAGACTGTAATTTAATATAGACTCAACAGGGAGCGCTTCGACTTTCTGAGCTTTCGCCCATCTAATCTAATCTAATCTAATCTCTCAGCAAGAGTCTCTAACGGCGGTCTGGAAATCTAGCACTCGGCCTGAATGCATATTTTATTTTAATATATCGAGACCCACACACTTTGCTCTCCCGAATGACGATGTATTTTTTTTTCTTTCCCGTCCCATTGAATACCCCCTATTTTATATCTCAAAGTACAAATGTAGCATTTTAAGGTCTTGCGAAAGACCAATCAATAATGCATTATGGAGGGACGGAGTATGGGGAGTTATTTATGGTATTATTGATGGACGAAGTGGGAATAAAATAATTAGAGCCAGCAGTGTTAGATAACCTCGTTATCTTCATCAATAAAAATTGTTGGGTTAAGGATGCGTCGGATTGAGAGATGAGACCCTTTTTGGCGACAACAAGGTACCCCCATACCACTTCAACGGAGAGGAAGTTGTTACTTTACTTTACGTGAAGAGGGAAAAAGTCACAAAAAAAAAATCTTAAATTATGTCTATTGTGACGCAATTATTTAATTTTTTTTTTGTGATATTACAAATTCTAAATTTGCAATCGTGTGACATATTTACTCAAAACTTTTTCCCGTGATATCAACAATCCCAAACTTGTACTCGTGTGACACATTCATCACAAATTTACACCCGCGCGATACAATTCAATTAATGCTTAAGTTCGAATTCTGTAATGATCCATCATCAAAATTCTAGTAACGGATGCTGCTAAAAATCTTATGTGATTGTCTACATGGACGATAGAAAGCAAATGATGTCGATGTGGCGCTCACATATTAAAGATATGTCAACTCAGTGCATATTTTTTTTTTCCTTGTCTTCTTTTACTTTTTCTTTAGCTTCCTTGTTTGTTTTCTTTCTTGGCTTGACGACGATAAGAACAGTGGCAATGGTGATGATAAAGATGGAGGAAGGGAAAAAATAGAAAAGGGACACAAAAAAAATTTGACGGAAGATAATGTGTGGCGTGAGTCTAAGTTTTGGATGCTTGGCATCATAAAAAAAGTTTGGAATAGACACATCACATGGACATTAGTCTAGGGTTTTTTGTGTCAAAATAAACTTGGGGTAAATTTATCACACAAGGTTTTTGGTATAAAAAAAAAGGAATAAATATGTCACAGTGCGCATGCTTTAGCATTTTAGTGGCTTCTAACTTTCTTTAAATGCAAAAAGATGAAAGGTTGGATATGCCTTTCTATACCCCTTTCTTTGAGGTACTTTTGTTAAGCCATATATAATCTCGATTTCCTCGATATTGATTTTGCAAATTGAATTTTTTCTTATGTAACATGACCCTTTTACATATGTCAAAATGACATAAATGGTCAATGAACTTTGATCTGATGTGCAATATAGCCCCCGAACTTTTAATTTGATCAATATGATTCTCGAATTTTAACCAATTTGCAAAGTGATCTCTGGACTTTTAATTTGACTAATATGGTCATTAAACTTTAAAAACTTTCTTAACTTTATCTATAAACTATAGGAAGATGTTCAATGTAGTCATTCCATTGATTCAAGTTCGAGAATTAAGTCGAACATGTTTCAAAGATTTGGGAACCATATGATCAAATTAAAATTTCAGGGATCACATTGCATATTTGATTAAAGTTCATGAGCCATATTTTTCAAGTTAAAAATTCAAAACTATATTGCACGTAAGATCAAAGTTCAGAATCATTTGTGTCATTATCCTTTTAGAGCATTGAATGCATCGAATTGAGGAAAAGACGGAAGATCGATTACATTATGATGCCTTGACGTGGTTTAGCACTAATGAGATATTCGACATTATAAAATAAAAAGAATACCTAAGCGCGGCCAATGCACAAAACACTTTCTCGTTACCTCACGCGGTGTATAATTTGTGGTATTATCCTCTCTGTTAAATGCAATAGAAATAGCAAATCCAAAACGAAATATTGGAAAATTAGCCTCGATTTGCAGACGTCCAAGGAACTTTGGCTACTCCAGAAGCGTGGTGCAGGTGGCATTCTCGTCTGTCGAATCGATTTATCATACTCGAAGCGTTCTCGTTTCATAAAAATTTAGGTGAACTCATGATATCGACGAGTAGGGATTGGCTTATATTAATGGTACACTGTTCCACTAGCTTCGAGTGTGCAAAGGCAAGCCCATGAGGGCACCCGACCCAGATTTTGATCCATTGACATGGTGAAACTATGTTAGGGGTGACATAAGGGATCTAGACTGTCCAATTAAAAAATGAATGATCCAGATTGATCAATAAAAAATTTTGAAATTCCCGTCGAAAATTTTTCCCCCTTTAAAAAAGCTGACGTGAAACAATCCGGACTTTTCATTTTGAAATGGACGGCCCAGATTGGATAATATCACCTCTAACATTATGTTAGGGGATCCATTTTCCCCGACACGGCCCGTTTTGTAGACCACTTACCTACACACCTCGAGAGAGATGACCAACCTCTCTCATCGAAGGATGGGGATGCGCATGGGCTTCAATGAAAATCGATGCCTTTGATGCGGGACATGGTCGTCCCATCTCTCCGTGGGGACCCCAACATGGACAACCATTCCGGGAGACAAGACATTATTATATTCCACGTGTAATTTTCTAATGCTACTCCCATGTGGCTTGTGGGTCCCCTCATTTTCGACCCATAAATCTAGATTTTGTTGTTTGAGAAAGGCGAACCCATTTTTAACCCAACCGTTAAAAGTTGCCCCCCGAATCCTTTTGATTCGGGCTATCTTATGCCTACAGCATATTTGGATATTGGGAATGAAACCGGTACGGCAAATAGACCTAATTTGCTATTGGTATACAACAATTCGAAAGATTAATACTCAAACCACAAAAAAGACGCAATGTGTGACCAAATGCAATACTCTTTACAATAATTCTCGTTCCAATTTCTTTTATAATTGAGATAAGTATATTGAAAGTTTTAAAACTTATCACGAAATTACAATTGATGTTCTAAAACTTAAAAAAAAAAGTAAGTTAAGTCCAATAACTTGTTAGAAAGTGCGATCGAATCCTAGAACTTTTAAAAGGTGCGATCGAATCCTAAAAATCGTCACCAAAGTGTATTTTGAGTCTTAAAACTTCTAAAAGTGTAATCGATAGAAAACTTTGAGTGCACTTATCCTTTTTATAATTCGATCATCTCTATCGGATATACCAAATGGGGGCCTAAGTTATCCTAGACGCTTTGGATTTCTTTCTGGGCTCTGAGTTCAAAGGCCTCTCGCCTTTTTGGGCCAAGTTGCCAAAAGTTTTTGCACTGCTATCAGGCTTCAAAGAACGCTTCGCATTGCATGAATTTTGCTACCTCTAACTCGAGACAAATGAGCATCCCAACAGCATCTCAGCTCTGCTACCCCCAAGCGTGGTTAGCTTTGTGACTCTCGAAGTTGTACAGCTTTAATAAGGACACGAATTCGCAAGAGCGAGATGAATTTTGGCAACGAGACGTACCGACCACGGGCGAAGAGAGCTGTGGTATTGTAGTGAGCTGGCGTGAATTGCGGTTGTAAAGTTTAACCAACTTCGAACTCGGGCCACGGATGATACCGAGTAATCGTGATTCGATCTGAGAATTTCGAAGAAAGTGCGAGACGCGGATTGTTATGTGAAGGCAAGTTTGCTGCACTTATTGTCCCATGCCACCCTTTCAGTTACTTTAGTTTCTGTTAAAGAGGAGCCTTTATAGGGAGAGAGGGTATCGTTACGAGGTATTGTGCTCCTAGCATGTCACCCCTCAGACATACCATGTAATGGTACCACCGAGTGAAACGAAATCGCCTCTGAATCCGAGAACACGAGGAAGGAAATGGATCATCATTGCTTTGAAGTTGGCTAGAGGCAGGTCCACCCGCCGTAGTCCCGTTCCCAATTAAAACTAATCCAGTTGCACAGCCCTGACATGCAGTGATAACTAGATTCGTCAAATGGGTGAATTGGGTTGGGTAGAAAATGGTCCAATCCAAATTAGCTCATTTTACCCATTTCCATGTAGTATAGATCTAGTAACCCATAACTGATTTAACACATATCGGGCTGACCCATATTCTAAAACACTTTCATATTTAACATAATTTAGGAAAATTTATAACCATGCTGAGGAGAGACCACGGAGTGAACAACCATGAGATCGAATGTGATTCTGTCTTATTTTTCAGTATTGCAACCTTTTTTTTTTTTTTTTTTTTTGGTCAGAAAGAGCGAGACTTATATTAAAAGTTCGGGACAGAATTACATGGAGCAACAAAGTCTAAGCATAATAAAGAAGATAACAGAGAAGGAGGCTTAGAAAGCCAGTTCGGGCTCAGAGATTTCGCTCTTTGAGCCCGAGCGACCCAATCCGCGACAGAGTTAGCGGACCTGGGGCAGAAGGACAACGACACTATTTTTAGTTGGGTCAACAGGGATTTGCAATCCTCCACGATGTCTATTGCAAGCCAGGAGGATCTGAGCAGCCCAAAATCCAGTCACAAGTGGACAAACTAGGGGTGATCGGTTCCCGATCCGGTCCGGTTCCCCTCGAGAACTGGGAACCGGACCGGTGGTCCCGGTTCCCTATTTGCCGGAACCGGGAACCGGACCGACGGTCCCGGGAACCGGGAACCGGACCGGACCGGACCGACGGTCCCGGACCGGACCGGACCGACCCCGACCGGACCCGAAAAAAAATCCAGAATTTTTCATATTTGTAACACTAAATTGAAAAAAAAAATAAATAAAAAACAAACGGTCCGGTCCGGGCGGTCCGGTTCCCGTTCCGGGGTATAGGACCGGACCGGACCGCGCCCGGACCGGACCGTTTGTTTTTTATTTATTTTTTTTTCAATTTAGTGTTACAAATATGAAAAATTCTGGATTTTTTTTCGGGTCCGGTCGGGGTCGGTCCGGTCCGGTCCCGGGACCGTCGGTCCGTCCGGTCCGGTTCCCGGTTCCCGGGACCGTCGGTCCGGTTCCCGGTTCCGGCAAATAGGGAACCGGGACCACCGGTCCGGTTCCCAGTTCTCGAGGGGAACCGGACCGGATCGGGAACCGATCACCCCTAGTTTGTCCACTTGTGACTGGATTTTGGGCTGCTCAGATCCTCCCTGGCTTGCAATAGACATCGTGGAGGATTGCAAATCCCTGTTGACCCAACTAAAAATAGTGTCGTTGTCCTTCTGCCCCAGGTCCGCTAACTCTGTCGCGGATTGGGTCGCTCGGCTCAAAGAGCGAAATCTCTGAGCCCGAACTGGCTTTCTAAGCCTCCTTCTCTGTTATCTTCTTTATTATGCTTAGACTTTGTTGCTCCATGTAATTCTGTCCCGAACTTTTAATATAAGTCTCGCTCTTTCTGACCAAAAAAAAAAAAAAAAAAAAGGTTGCAATACTGAAAAATAAGACAGAATCACATTCGATCTCATGGTTGTTCACTCCGTGGTCTCTCCTCAGCATGGTTATAAATTTTCCTAAATTATGTTAAATATGAAAGTGTTTTAGAATATGGGTCAGCCCGATATGTGTTAAATCAGTTATGGGTTACTAGATCTATACTACATGGAAATGGGTAAAATGAGCTAATTTGGATTGGACCATTTTCTACCCAACCCAATTCACCCATTTGACGAATCTAGTTATCACTGCATGTCAGGGCTGTGCAACTGGATTAGTTTTAATTGGGAACGGGACTACGGCGGGTGGACCTGCCTCTAGCCAACTTCAAAGCAATGATGATCCATTTCCTTCCTCGTGTTCTCGGATTCAGAGGCGATTTCGTTTCACTCGGTGGTACCATTACATGGTATGTCTGAGGGGTGACATGCTAGGAGCACAATACCTCGTAACGATACCCTCTCTCCCTATAAAGGCTCCTCTTTACAGAAACTAAAGTAACTGAAAGGGTGGCATGGGACAATAAGTGCAGCAAACTTGCCTTCACATAACAATCCGCGTCTCGCACTTTCTTCGAAATTCTCAGATCGAATCACGATTACTCGGTATCATCCGTGGCCCGAGTTCGAAGTTGGTTAAACTTTACAACCGCAATTCACGCCAGCTCACTACAATACCACAGCTCTCTTCGCCCGTGGTCGGTACGTCTCGTTGCCAAAATTCATCTCGCTCTTGCGAATTCGTGTCCTTATTAAAGCTGTACAACTTCGAGAGTCACAAAGCTAACCACGCTTGGGGTAGCAGAGCTGAGATGCTGTTGGGATGCTCATTTTGTCTCGAGTTAGAGGTAGCAAAATTCATGCAATGCGAAGCGTTCTTTGAAGCCTGATAGCAGTGCAAAAACTTTTGGCAACTTGGCCCAAAAAGGCGAGAGGCCTTTGAACTCAGAGCCCAGAAAGAAATCCAAGCGTCTAGGATAACTTAGGCCCCCATTTGGTATATCCGATAGAGATGATCGAATTATAAAAAGGATAAGTGCACTCAAAGTTTTTCTATCGATTACACTTTTTAGAAGTTTTAAGACTCAAAATACACTTTGGTGACGATTTTTAGGATTCGATCGCACCTTTTAAAAGTTCTAGGATTCGATCGCACTTTCTAACAAGTTATTGGACTTAACTTACTTTTTTTTTTTTAAGTTTTAGAACATCAATTGTAATTTCGTGATAAGTTTTAAAACTTTCAATATACTTATCTCAATTATAAAAGAAATTGGAACGAGAATTATTGTAAAGAGTATTGCATTTGGTCACACATTGCGTCTTTTTTGTGGTTTGAGTATTAATCTTTCGAATTGTTGTATACCAATAGCAAATTAGGTCTATTTGCCGTACCGGTTTCATTCCCAATATCCAAATATGCTGTAGGCATAAGATAGCCCGAATCAAAAGGATTCGGGGGCAACTTTTAACGGTTGGGTTAAAAATGGGTTCGCCTTTCTCAAACAACAAAATCTAGATTTATGGTCGAAAATGAGGGGACCCACAAGCCACATGGAGTAGCATTTAGAAAATTACACGTGGAATATAATAATGTCTTGTCTCCCGGAATGGTTGTCCATGTTGGGGTCCCCACGGAGAGATGGGACGACCATGTCCCGCATCAAAGGCATCGATTTTCATTGAAGCCCATGCGCATCCCCATCCTTCGATGAGAGAGGTTGGTCATCTCTCTCGAGGTGTGTAGGTAAGTGGTCTACAAAACGGGCCGTGTCGGGGAAAATGGATCCCCTAACATAATGTTAGAGGTGATATTATCCAATCTGGGCCGTCCATTTCAAAATGAAAAGTCCGGATTGTTTCACGTCAGCTTTTTTAAAGGGGGAAAATTTTCGACGGGAATTTCAAAATTTTTTATTGATCAATCTGGATCATTCATTTTTTAATTGGACAGTCTAGATCCCTTATGTCACCCCTAACATAGTTTCACCATGTCAATGGATCAAAATCTGGGTCGGGTGCCCTCATGGGCTTGCCTTTGCACACTCGAAGCTAGTGGAACAGTGTACCATTAATATAAGCCAATCCCTACTCGTCGATATCATGAGTTCACCTAAATTTTTATGAAACGAGAACGCTTCGAGTATGATAAATCGATTCGACAGACGAGAATGCCACCTGCACCACGCTTCTGGAGTAGCCAAAGTTCCTTGGACGTCTGCAAATCGAGGCTAATTTCCAATATTTCTGTTTTGGATTTGCTATTTCTATTGCATTTAACAGAGAGGATAATACCCACAAATTATACACCGCGTGAGGTAACGAGAAAGTGTTTGTGCATTGGCCGCGCTTAGGTATTCTTTTATTTTATAATGTCGAATATCTCATTAGTGCTAAACCACGTCAAGGCATCATAATGTAATCGATCTTCCGTCTTTCCTCAATTCGATGCATTCAATGCTCTAAAAGGATAATGACACAAATGATTTCTGAACTTGATCTTACGTGCAATATAGTTTTTTGAATTTTTAACTTGAAAAATATGGCTCATGAACTTTAATCAAATATGCAATGTGATCCCTGAAATTTTAATTTGATCAATATGGTTCCCAAATCTTTGAACATGTTCGACTTAATTCTCGAACTTGAATCAATGGAATGACTACATTGAACATCTTCCTATAGTTTATAGATAAAGTTAAGAAAGTTTTTAAAGTTTAATGACCATATTAGTCAAATTAAAAGTCCAGAGATCACTTTGCAAATTTGGTTAAAATTCGAGAATCATATTGATCAAATTAAAAGTTCGGGGGCTATATTGCACATCAGATCAAAGTTCATTGACCATTTATGTCATTTTGACATATGTAAAAGGGTCATGTTACATAAGAAAAAATTCAATTTGCAAAATCAATATCGAGGAAATCGAGATTATATATGGCTTAACAAAAGTACCTCAAAGAAAGGGGTATAGAAAGGCATATCCAACCTTTCATCTTTTTGCATTTAAAGAAAGTTAGAAGCCACTAAATGCTAAAGCATGCGCACTGTGACATATTTATTCCTTTTTTTTTTATACCAAAAACCTTGTGTGATAATTTACCCAAGTTTATTTTGACACAAAAAACCCTAGACTAATGTCCATGTGATGTGTCTATTCCAAACTTTTTTTATGATGCCAAGCATCCAAAACTTAGACTCACGCCACACATTTATCTTCCGTCAAATTTTTTTGTGTCCCTTTTTCTATTTTTTCCCTTCCTCCATCTTTATCATCACCATTGCCACTGTTCTTATCGTCGTCAAGCCAAGAAAGAAAACAAACAAGGAAGCTAAAGAAAAAGTAAAAGAAGACAAGGAAAAAAAAATATGCACTGAGTTGACATATCTTTAATATGTGAGCGCCACATCGACATCATTTGCTTTCTATCGTCCATGTAGACAATCACATAAGATTGTTAGCAGCATCCGTTACTAGAATTTTGATGATGGATCATTACAGAATTCGAACTTAAGCATTAATTGAATTGTATCGCGCGGTGTAAATTTGTGATGAATGTGTCACACGAGTACAAGTTTGGGATTGTTGATATCACGGGAAAAAGTTTGAGTAAATATGTCACACGATTGCAAATTTAGAATTTGTAATATCACAAAAAAAAATTAAATAATTGCGTCACAATAGACATAATTTAAGATTTTTTTTTTGTGACTTTTTCCCTCTTCACGTAAAGTAAAGTAACAACTTCCTCTCCGTTGAAGTGGTATGGGGGTACCTTGTTGTCGCCAAAAGGTCTCATCTCTCAATCCGACGCATCCTTAACCAACAATTTTTATTGATGAAGATAACGAGGTTATCTAACACTGCTGGCTCTAATTATTTTATTCCCACTTCGTCCATCAATAATACCATAAATAACTCCCCATACTCCGTCCCTCCATAATGCATTATTGATTGGTCTTTCGCAAGACCTTAAAATGCTACATTTGTACTTTGAGATATAAAATAGGGGGTATTCAATGGGACGGGAAAGAAAAAAAAAACATCGTCATTCGGGAGAGCAAAGTGTGTGGGTCTCGATATATAAAATAAAATATGCATTCAGGCCGAGTGCTAGATTTCCAGACCGCCGTTAGAGACTCTTGCTGAGAGATTAGATTAGATTAGATTAGATGGGCGAAAGCTCAGAAAGTCGAAGCGCTCCCTGTTGAGTCTATATTAAATTACAGTCTAATCAATCAGACGATTCAGTTAAGCCCCTGATTGATTAGACTTTGTTAAATCACAGTTTAACCCACCAATTTTTTTTATTGATGAAGATAACGAGGCATCTTAACACTGCTGGCTCTAATTATTTTATTCCCACTTCGATCATCAATAATGCTATAAATAACTACCCATACTCCGTCCCTCCATGATGCATTATTGGTCCATAGTAGGGAATAGCCAAGCATCATAATCAAATGAATATTTTATTGAATGTCTAGAGTATTCTAATTGATGATAAATTACTTTGTTGAATTCCGAGGATAGTCTAATTTATATGCTCTTTACTAGGCATGTTGCATCTAAGTGCCCGTGTCTGTCCTCTCCGGCATTTATATATATTTAAATACATATAGGGGTCTATTTGAAAATTTACCTTTTATTTTTAACAACATAAATAGTCGCGACTCATGAACTTCCATTTCCAATGTTTATTCTGTGCATTTTATTTTTCAAGCGTTTATGATTGCCATGGAATGCGGCGGTTGATTTTGTCAAACAGATACCTTAGGTATTAAACCATTTTTTAAAATGCAAACACTTGCGACCTCTATGTCTTTTCCGAACATCTTGATAAATATATGGTTGATACTTGGCAACTTGCTTGGTTCAACAATTAAAAGGTGTTTTGAGATTTTAAAGTCTTTTGGCCAAATACAAATAACATTTGTTTCATTTTTTGCTCAACTTTGGAAAAATACAATTGCGTTTTCAAAGACCTCTAAAAGCTTTTAACTCAAAGCGGTTTCAGAGGTCCTTTGAAAAGTTACATTTTCGGAATGCACCTATAATTTCTTTTCCTTTCAATTTTGCCCTCACTCAACTTTCATAATTCTAAAAATATCATCAAAAACCCTAATTTATCGGCAAAGGACTCAATCGCTAACAAAGGCACCGCGAGCGCTTGCCAGCCTCGCTTGAGGTCGTGTGACTCTAGGCGAGGCTGGCCAATCAACGTGTAGGTCTGGCTGCTAGCAATTGGTCAAAGGCTAGATCCAGAGCATATAGTTTAAATTTTTTTCTCTAAAAAAATTTAGTAGAACTCCTTTGCAAAGTGTAATTTTTACTGAATGGCATTACGTCAAGTTTCTTTCCATGTATCTCTTAAATACACGTCGCCAAATACTATTTGCTTTCGAAGATTCTCTTTAGTTCAAAGGTATTTGCATTTTTCCATATACATTTCTCCAAAACTGAACCAAATGGGCTATTGGTTTTTAGGAAATTTTTTCATCAATTGAGAAATAACATACATATACATGTGTATGTACATCCTATATATAAAGGGAGAGACGAGGAGGACAATAAAAAAAAAAAAGGGTCTCCGGATGGGGTGATGGCTGAACTTTTGATACATTGGCATTTGGCAATAATTTACATCCTATATAAGTTCGCCACTAAATTATTTTCCTTGGCAGAATCCGGGGTCGTCGTGTAGAAATTTGTACCGATGAATGGAAGCAAACAATAAACTAGCTTAGCACTTTGATCTATAGTTCTCTTTCCTCGCATCTTGGCGGCATCTTCTTATTCATTGCGCCGGTCCTAAAAAATATTTTCTCGGG
>JAGVVM010017424.1:0-15189 GCA_019149425.1 Psidium friedrichsthalianum
TAGTTTTGTGTAGTAGAGGGGAGTACTGAGGGCCAGAATTGTAAAGCCATTTTTGTATAAGAGATAGAGGGCCAGATGTAAGACATCAGGAATATCGGCCGTAGGATCAGAATTGAGCTAAAATAAATAGAAATAGAAATCTAAAAAATTCGAAAATAATACCTAAGAACTACGTCGTTTTGGTATGGGCCTGGGAGGACCCGCGCCAAGCCCAGATATCTCCAAATGGGTCCAGCAATCCATTAGCTCCCTCGGGATCCGAAAATCTTGGGAGGGTCGCGACATGGCTACTCATTTGAAATAAAGAAAAATGCTAATTCTTTGTTTTTTTTTTTAAAATTTAAATAAGGTTTGGTGTTGTAATGTGTCCAATGGATTGTATAGATTATGTGGTTGTTTCTAAAAAGGCCTATACCTAGGGAATAGTCTTCTACTTTGTGGCATAAACGTGTTTTGGTCATATCCTTTAAAGAAAGAGCGGAAAGGAGGATAAAGACTGACATCCATAACTAATCTTAATAGTAACCTAAAAAACTTGGTATGGATTGTTGTTGTGGAAAGATGACTAAAACAAAGAAGAAAGCTTATATCCGAAGTTCTGAACCCATTAGAAGTCATTCATACTAAATTCATACTGATATTAGTGGACTTTTTTATGTCAACCTTATGTAGAAATTTTTATTTCTTATATTTATTGATGACTGTTCCCCATATATTATGTATATTTTAGTTAAGAAAGGTCTAAGTCTCCTGACAAGTTTAAAGATATTTTGGACTGACATTGAAGAAATAATTAGGAGAGTCATAAAGGTTATCAGATCAGACTGAGGTGACAAGTATTATGGAAACCATAGCCATATTGGATCATTTAAATGTCCATTTGCCAAGTACTTAGAGGATTCTAGGATAGTAACTCAGTTGACTATGCTTGGGAGTCTTGAACAAAATGGTATGGCTGAAAGCGCACAATTGTACCCTTATGAAAATGTTAAGAAGTATGATGAGGAGGACTAATTTACCTATTTGTTTTGTTAGGTGAAGCCTTGAAAATAGCTATGTATATTTTGAACCGTTTACCTTCCAAAGCTATTTACATTGACTTCTTTTGAGTTATGGACTGGGACGTAAACTAGCTTGAACCATTTATAGAAATGAAGTTGTATAATCCAACTTTAAGTAAGTTGAACTCAGAAACTACTCGGTGTTATTTTCGTATCTTATTTAGATTATTCAAAGGGTGTATAGATTTTATAATCCCTAAAGAGGAACAAGATTGTGGAATCATAGACAGCGAAGTTTTTAGAGTTTGATGAGGCCAAAAAGGGTAGTTACTCACAGACTAATGAGGATAGCAAGTATGATGGATACTGTTGTATCTTCCTTTCTTCCTATACAAAGGCATAATAGAGTCTCCTACACCACACATTGAGCCTTGTTGAGGTTTAAGATCCTATTTTTTGAGATAGGTCTGGATGAAGTTCCTCAAGCCTCTAGGTGCAATGAGGCTTGTAACAACTCTACTGAAGAAACCATCAAGGAGAGATGATTAGCTATATTGCTAGACTATATGGTCTATCTAGGAGAGCATGACTACAATAATGGGTCTGTGATGATCTAGTGGACTTATGGACTATGGTGTTTCTCACCTTTAGTCAAATCTGTGGATGGATGCGATGAAAGATGGGATGCAGTCTATGAGTGTAATAGTGTTTGAAAACTTATTGAATTGCTTGAAGGTCACAAGCCCGTTGGCCATAAATGGGTGTAACAAGGCTAAAGAGACTCCAAGGGAAGATTGATAAATTTGAAACTAGTTGATAGCTAAAATTTTACTGATAGAGGAGAAGACTATGAAGCTTTTTTTTTCACCGGTCTCTTCTAAGGACTCTTTTATAGTGATCATGACATTAGTAGCTTATTTGACATAGAGTTATACCAGATGGATATTAATATTTCCTTTTAAATAGAGACCTTGATGAAGAAGTCTACTTGGTGCAACCAGAAGATTTTGCAATAGATGATAAGCTTGGTGCAATCTAAAAAAGGTCTATTTATGGCCTCAAGCAAGCCTTCTAGACAACTGTACTTGAAGTTTCATAGTGTTTGTCACTTCATTTGATTTTGTTAGGAATAAAAAGTGGATTATTGTATATACTATAAGGTCATTGAGGAGAAATTTTATTTTTCTCATAATTTATGTAGATGATATTTTGCTTACGAGTAGTGATCCTGCATTACTGCATGAGATAAAAAGGATGTTGTCAAAGAACTTTGACATGAAAGACCTTAATGAAGCATCTTTTGTACTAGGCATTGAGATGCATAGGGATTATTTTCGCTGTATGTTGGGTTTGTCATGAAGGGCATATCTTGATAACATTCTTGAAAGATCCAATATGTAGGGTCGCAAGCCAAGAATTGCTCCTATCACTAAGCATGATAAATTGAGTCTGTCCCAGTGTTCTCGTCTAGATGTTGAGAAAGCTCAAATAAGAATATACCATATGCTAGTGCACTTGGAAGTATCATATATGCCCAAGTTTAACGGACCTATATTGCTTTTGGAACGGGACTTCTAGGTAGATATTAGTCAAATTCAAGACATGATCATTAGGTTGCCGTGAAGAAGGTTTTAAGGTACTTATGTCGCAAACCCTAAAATTTTTTTGAATCGTGGAAAAATTTCCGAGTTAACGGATTATCATGTTAATTAAATTAACTAACATAATATGGACCCTCCCAAGTCCCTACCGAATCGCAACTTTGGTTTTGTTCAAATGATTTTAGAATTTAGAGTCGCCACTAATCGTTTTGGTAGGTTGATTAGAAACCTAAGTAAATTAGCGGGAGAACTAAATTACTTCTACGAATCAGAGATTATGAGTTCGGGGACTTGGTTACACCAGTTAATTAAAACTAATGCCCTTTCGGTACCTTAATTTCATGGATATCCTAATTTTGGCAGCTCAGGCTTGGTTTACTCCTAAGGTTCTAACAGGGGTGTTCTTTTTTTGTATTTTCACTATTTAGATGGAATGCATGTGAATGACATTTTTTTGGCATTTTCGAAGTATTAAAAATTCCCTGAAACCGAAAGAGGGAGTGAGCTAACGACTTCTGTACAGTGTTGCGACCTCCAGCAGGTGGCTCGGCCTACTCATTCTGGGGTCTGATGATTCAGAAATTAAATTATAAGAAATTAAATTGCAGTAAATAAAGAACCTTCAACGAGGGGCTCAGCCTTGGCTCGGCCTACTAATTTTGGGGTTTGATGGTACAGAAATTAAATTGCAGGAAATTAAATGTGGTGAATAAAGAACCTCTAACGAGGGGTTCGGCTTGGCTCGGCCTACCCATTCTAGGGTTTGATGGTACAGAAATTAAATTGCACGAAAATTAAATTGCCAGTAAATAAAGGACTTCAACGAGGGGTTCGGTCTTGGCTCGGTCTACCCATTTTGGGTTTGATGGTACATAAATTAAATTACAGGAAATTAAATGACAGTAAGTAAAGACCTCTAATGGATGGCTCAGCCTTGCCTTGGCCCTCCCTTTTAGGGTTTATGGTACAGAAATTAAATTACAGAAAATTAAATGACGGTAAGTAGAGACCTCCAATGGATGGCTCAGCCTGACTTGGCCCTCCTTTTTGGGGTTTAATGGTGCAGAAATTAAATTACAGGAAATTAAATAACGGTAAGTAGAGACCTCCAATTGATGGCTCAGCCTTAACTTGGCCCTCCCTTTTGGGGTTTAATAGTGCAGAAATTAAATTATAGAAAATTAAATGATGTAAGTAAAGATCTCCAACGGGTGGGCTTTGCCCTTCCCATTCTGGGGTTTGACGATGTAAAAATTAAATTGCAGAAATTAGATGCAGTAAATAAAAGACCTCCAATGGGTGGGCTTTGCCCTTCTCATTATGGGGTTTGAATCCTTCACAATAAAATACAACAAATTAATTTGATAATTCGAATCAAAACCCACAGACGAATCAGCTGAAAAGTTGGTGGGCTTTAGAGCTTGTCCGGTCAATTTTGTGCTACCGCGAGCTTCGCCATTAATATGGAATTGTCCTTCCAAGAATTCAGATATTTGCCACTTTGCAAGTAAGCTTTTGGGTCGGATTGTCCCGGGGACGTCGGTAGAACTTGTAACGACAATTTGCAAGTTTTTGGGCACCGAGGAGATGATGGCTCGGTTGAATGGTTTTTCGTTTGAATCAATGCGAATGAACGATGGAAACGTGGGGTTGTGTTTCTTCTATTTGAAGGGAAGCTGCGTTTCTGCCACAACAATAGTTTTAGCTCACTGTGAATATGGCTGCGCTCATAATCAACTTATTGCTGCGATCTCTTCTGGCAATGTCCTTTGACTGCGGTCCAACTTCTTTGGGCGAACTTGATTATGGATACCCGGGAGCTTTAGCGTTGGCCACTGAGCAACACACAAATGATCTCATGCTAAAACCACCATTTGGAAGAACTGAGCCACTTATCAACAGGATTATGTAGAGGAATCTCACATCTCAGGCCTTATACCAAGTTACCGTCCTCCTGACTCTAGAATTCAAAGGGGAGTTCCATTTTTTGGAGTGGATAAGGAAGTGAAGGACACGATTATTTTCAACTGTTTCGTCCTCTGCCAAGTCTTCAGTGAATTTAACACCAAGAAGCCGGAACACAAAATGTATTCAAAGGAATACATAGGAACAAGTCGTTCTTGGACAACGTTAGCATGACAATAATTCTTCAGGTGGGAGGGTTGAGTTTCTGACAAGGTTTTGCCCACACTGGAGGCTGGACTAGGACAGCAGCTACAATGGGAGGTCTTCAAATGTACACCGGGATGGGTGGGAACATCGAAAGTAGCCTTGGATTAAGGCAGAACCGTCGGTGGTAAAGGAATCGCTCGAAAGTTTCTAGTTGCCTATGAGAACGTGGCTAAAAAAACGATGAAGCAGCAGCTCCAATCTGCTCAATCACCTCGTACTCCTCCATTTTCAAGCTGACATCACGTTCTCCGACTCCATGGGTAAGATAACCCTCGACGTCGAGGGTTTCCTGCTCCGATCGCAGATGTTTTCAGATGTCTTCCCACAAGAATTGTCAGGATTACCTCTAGAAAGAGAAATAGAGCAAGTTATTGAACTAGCCCCGGGAAGGATTCATTTGCCTCAGCGTGTCACCATGGGGAGCACCTGTGGTATTCATGAGGAAGAAAGATGGGTCATTGAGGTTATGTATAGATTATAGGTAGTTGAACCAAGTGACAATCAAGAACAAATACCTACTGCCGAGGATCGATGATTTGTTTGACCAGCTACAGGGAGCTGCAGTATTTTTCTAAGATATATTTGCGAATGGGATACCATCAGTTAAGGATCCAAAAGGATGATATACCGAAGATGGTATTTAGGACACGCTATGGATACTATGAGTCATGTGATGCCGTTTAGTCTGACGAATACTCCTATAGCCTTCATGGATTGATTAACATATTATTTAAGGAGTTCTTTGATAGATTTGTCATTATATTCATAGATGATATTCTGGTGGACTCAGGAGCAAGTACTTCGACGGAAGACGATTCCATTAGTCGAAGTAGTTTGACACCATCATGGGACGGAAAAAACAACTTGGGAAAGCGAGGATGCTATGAAGGATCTGCATCCTTTCTTTTTGAAGGGTTGTAACGGCGGTTTAATTCGGGAACGAAATTTCTTAAGGTGGAGAGAGTTGTGAGTCTCGAAATTTTGAGATTTGTGAAATAACTAAAATTTGGATTTTTGTGGATAAATGGACAATTTTTAAATGCAAACAATTAATTTGTTGGAGCACCAATCCGAAGTTTAATCTCGTTTAATCATGCCTTAGAAAACTCTTCGTTCACATCAAACCTAATCGTGTCTAAATCCTCATCGCATAAATTCTAAAAATGTCCTCATTCGTTGTGCAAAATTTTCACCATATCCTAAATTTTCTTAATCATTCTTTTGTCCTCAAGACTTATGCACTAAAGATAAGAAAATTAAGGTGGATTTGATTTGTCCCTTCCCCTTTCTATTTTCGGCCGAGTAGCTCTCCTTTCCCCGACTAACTTTTTCTCCCTCTCTTTTCCCTCTTTCTTGTTCATCCACCATGTACTTTCCTGCTCTTTCTTTTCCTCAACCAAACTACCCATTGCACCCATGTCGCATCTCCCCTTTTCTTTGACTTTTCCTTCTCTCTCTCTCTCTCTCTCTCTCTCTCTCTCTCTCTCTTCTCTCCTCTCTCCTCTCTCTCTCTCTCTCTCTCTCTCTCTCCTATTTTGGTCAAGAACCTTTCCCTTCTACTGCAGCTATGCGACTCCTCCTTCCTTTGCTCTAGGCCGCCATTGTTGCTCGTCCATCAATGTCGCGACCTAAAAAATGAGTTTTCTCAGGTTATGGATTATTAGGCTAATTATTTAACTAACCTAACTCGGACTCTCCCAAGCCATACCAAATCGCAACTTATGGTTCAATATTTAACATGCAAAGATTTTCAATAGAGCCGCCACTAATCGTTCTTGGTAGGTCGATTAGAAACCTAAGTAAATCAGCGGGAGAACTAAATTACTTCTACGAACCAGAGATTAAAAGTTCGCGACTTGATTACGCTAGATTACTCTAACGCCCTTTCGGTACCATTTTATTTCATGAAAAAATCATTTGAGAAGGCAACATTAATTGATTTTAACCTAAGTCACTAACAAAGGTTATCATGCGGTGCACAATCAATTAATTGAACATCCAGAAATCAAATAATCAAAGGAGCATGCGCCACACAAAACATTACTTCTTTTTTTAGTTTTCGATCTTTATAAATGCATGAAAGACTATACCATATGCAATGCATGAAATTATTCTAAGATGCAATGACATGAATTAAATGCAAGTCTAAATGCAACCTATATGGCATGGCAAAAAAGAAGAAGGTAATGACGTGCATGGATGACATGGCATAGATGACATAGCAAATATGACATGGTAAGGATGACATGGCACAAATGACGTAGCAATAGTGATATGGAAAGTATGACGTGGCAATGATGACGAAGCATAGATGACATGGCAAGTATGATTTTTTTTATTTTCGGATGAATTTATTTCCTAAAATAGAACTATGTCAAAACAATATTTATCTTGCATATTTTAGAGTTTAAATTGACCTAAACCCTAATATATTAAAGATGGATTATTTTAGACATGAGATTCTATTAAAACATGCAATTTCTATCATAAAATGCAATCTAACCTAAATATTTTACAAAAAGTAAGATATGCAATTATCTACATGATGCTATTTTTAAAAGATATGCAATGTTCAAATATGGAATATGAATGAATGCAAATTTTTTTTGAATTTTTGGAGATTATATCATGCGACGGATATATTCCAAAAAAAAATAACAACCAGGCAATCCAAGTCAAAATAGGAAAGTAAATATGCCAATCAAGAAAGTGGATATATCAATCAAGTTTTGCAAACGTTTCGCGAATATTTGAATCCAATCTTTAATTCGTAATCTTACAATTAAAGATTGAACGCAAATCCTTGCCTAATCGAGTATTCCATCAATAATTCTAAAGATGGATTTTCCCGATTATATGACAAGTTGCGGATTAGGAAGAAAATTTTCCTAATCAGCCTGTATTTTGAAAAATATCCACTTTGATGTAATGCAAGATATGACGAGATATACAAGATGCAACAAAATAGACAAGCGAATATGTCTAAAATTCGAGATAAGAAAATTACCTTAATTGCAAGGTAAATTTCCCTAATTTGAACTTGCACGAACTTGCGACTCCAGTCAAGCACTTCTGGATTGATTTGGCTTCGAAATTTTGCGCGTGGAAGAGGCGAATCAGCAACAAGTTTCTTCGGTACAGCAGTAGTCTCCTTCGTACAGTAAGTTGCAGAGCTTGACAGGGGAGTTGGTGTTGAAGTCAGTAACAACGGACGGCTTCTCGAGGCAGTGAATCAGCAGAGGAGTCTTCGGCTGCAGAGTTAAATTCTCGGTGCAGTAGAGGAGTCGTTGAAACCGAACAACAAGGGACAGTAGGAGGGGGAGCTTTTGGTTTCGGTCAACAGCGGCAAGAAAGGGATCACACGGCACCAAACAGCAACCAAAGCCGAAATCACTCTTTGCCTCACGCGTGTTCTCTCAAGTTTCTCTAAATTTTTTTGTCTCCCCGAGTCCCCCACGATTTTCTCAACGTGGTCTCTCACGATTTCTTCTCAATGTGCTCTCTCACGATTTTCTTCTCAATGTGCTCTAAAAATCTGAACTCCCCTAACCCTAGAGCTAAGGTTGCTTATATAGAGTTAAAGCAAGCCTAGTCCTAGTAGGAGTATGAGTTATTATGGGCCATTGGATTAAACTTAACTAAGGTAGGATTAGATTAGGGCCATTAGATTAGAAATTCTGAATCTAAGAGTTTTAATTACTTAAAACTCTTAATTTTCAAAATATTGAAGAGTCCCAATGGGTTAAGACTCTTTGAATTTTCGACCCAATAAAGACGTCACCGTGGGCTAGCCAAATTTTCAAGTAAATTCGGGTCCGTCGCTCTTCAATTGAAGCACAATTCCTCTGCCAGTCTAAATTGATGCAAATACAATGCATGAAACAAAATATGCAAATTACGAGGAAATGTGTTTTTTTTTGTGAGAATAAATTCTCATTTTTTTATATATAAAAAGAAAAATCAAAATTTAGGTGTCAACAGCTGCCCCTCTTTGAGTGGAGGCTCGCAGAGGTTTTACTCAAAGACCGAATTGAACCTAAATTTTGACAATGCAAATGATGAATGAAATTTTTGGTGGGGTTTTAATCCCATTTTCTATGCGAAGGAAATGATGCATGATATGCATAACTATAAATGACATGTGTTAAGACTTCTGTACTCCAAGGAAATGGAGTAGAAACCTACACATGGATTGCATATGAAATATTGGACTTACCAAACACCTCATAATGTTGGTGATTCTCTTGAGTTCCAAGCTTCTTCTTATGGATGCAAGGATCTCAAGATATTGGGGCCTATCTGTTGTCAGAAATCTCATTCTGATGCAAGACAGCGCAAGATATGTAATGGAGAAATGTGCTTGAGTTATGGTTCAAGCTGCACCTTTTGTCTCTTGGGACCACCATCGTTTCAGCAGGTCACCATGAGTCGATAGAATGCTTTTCGAGATCACGAGAGCAGGTCGATCGTGAGTCGGTAAAACTCTTCTTGGGACCACCATCGTTTTAGTGGGTCGCCATGAGCTGGAGAATGTCTCTCGAGACCACCATCGTTTTAGCGGGTCTTCGTGAGTTGGTAAAATTTCTCTTGGGACCACCATCGTTTTAGCGGGTCTTCGTGAGTTGGTAAAATGTCTCTAGGGACCACCATCGTTTTAGCGGGTCTTCATGAGTCGGTAAAATTTCTCTTGGGACCACCATCGTTTCAGCGGGTCGCCATGAACTGAGAATGTCTCAAAAAGGAGTGCATCAAGCGAATCTCATCAACCTGAACACAAAAAGGATGTATCACACGAATCTCATCAGTGTGAATGGATATGTCATGGAATCTCATCAGCATGAATACATCAAGGTGCATCTTATCAATGCAAACACGAAAAATGTATCATACAAATCTTATCAGTATGAACACAAAAAGGGTGGGCTACACGAATCTTATCAGTGTGAACACCAAAGAGGGGTGCATCTGAGATGAGACAAAACAAGCACATAGAGTGTGCGCCTGATATGAGTCATGTCAATACACAGGAAGAAATGTGAACTTAGGTCAATAGAGCCACTGAAATGTCCTTGGGGGATAATTGGAAAACATACTTGGTTTTTCTGGACAACGATCAAGGAATAGACAGGTTGACTGTATCACACTTGCTTATTCACTTGAAATAGAATTAAAATGATCATGTGCATAAAATCAATGTAAATGCAACATCATATGCCAGTAAAAACTCTTTTGCTTGCTTGCATTACAAAGCTTCATGGGGAATTCTATCAATAAGGAAACCTGCCTGATCCTTTTGATAATTTTGATCACATTGAATGAGAAACCTTCAGTCAGAAAGGACTTTCACTCACTCTCTTGAAAAAAGCTTTTTGAACCCGGCCATTAATACGGGTATGAAAATCACTCAGAACTGTCATCATCATGCTTGACAAGGGTCTGGGTATTCTCGCAATCAGTATGATCAGACCGATCTGAGAGGTCTTTAAAAGGATCGTAATGTAAGGCTTTATCAAAGGTTTAATGAAGGAGACTCGTGTGAGTCATTTGGCTTTGAATAAAATATTATCATAGTGGCATTAGGTCTACAAGTCAGAAACCTTGCAAAGATGAGATAGAAAAATCTTGCTTGCACTTCTTCAAGCAATATTTATAAGCATATAAAACCTTACATTAATTCAAGTGCCTAATCTGAAGAGACTTCGGTAAGGGTTGTAACATAGGCTTGGGTAGGCTTGAAATGAATGGCCTATTTATGACAAAAGGGTATATCATGAATCATGGAAATTGGTGATCATCCGGTCTTCATGTTTTTGCTCTGGAACCTTCAAATGGTCTCTTTTCTTTGAGGAATACTTTTGCACATCGACTCTGTTTTTGTCGAAGCCTCTCTCTCTTTTCATTTTTTTTTTTTTTGATTCCCATTTTTTTCCTTTTTTCTTCTTTTTTTTTGGAGAGAGAGATTTTTTTTTTGAGAAATTTAGCTTGACTCCCTTCCTTCTTTTTTTTGAGATAGAGAGAATTTTTCTTGAGAGAGAGCTTCGCTTGATGGAGTCTTCTTTTTTAACACCCCTCTTTTTTTGGACTCATCTTGGAACTTCCAATTGCCCCAAGTCACTTCAATCTTCATCAAAACTGATCGTTTGAGATGATCCCTTTGACTCACCATGGGAATGATCACCAATTTGGGTTGAAATGAATCCACCGCTCAAGTTGGGTAGGCAATGGGTATAGTGTGTAGGGATATAAAAAGAAAATGCTCTCGTCATGTCTAAGGCACTTGAGCTAACGCAAAATTCGCATGCAATAAATATACTCGAAGATTGATGCAAGTGAAAGCAAGAAAATTCTAACCATTTGAACTTTCTGGTAATTGCCCGGTGTGGGGTTATTTCTGACAGGGGTAAGAAACGAACCTTCGCTCAAAGGGGTTAAACAAAGGATAACCTGTAGTGTGTATGATAGAGGAAATAAATGCCTCTCATCATTTTGGTCGTCATACTTTTCGCGAGATAACCCTTTACCTTGTCAGCATCGAATTTTCACTCAATTCGCATTGCGAAATAACATACTGGACATGTATGGAAATGGTGTGCCTTTCATCGTCCTGACATTTCTCATTCAATATGATCATTTTCATAGAATGGAACAGATTGCCTGATAGAACTCTTCCCCATTGAAGATTAGCAATACAGACAAAATCATGTATGAAATTTTGCAATATGTGAGCACCTTTTAAGCATGTAAAATGTAGCAATGACTTGCGTAGCTTCATGAAAAACTCATGCATATTCTTAAGAAATGAACTATGCAAGCATGTTCAAATTTGCAAGAAAACTCCCAGGAATGGGGGACTGTAGACTGCCCCTACATATGGTTTAGCAATTTGAGAGCTTAATCCTTGGATTGGGAAAGACTCATTCCTGACTTTTGCCCCTGCAAAGGAGAAATGTGTGTGAAATAAATCAGGTAAGGACTCGAGATGCTTTAGCTATCTGTTGGAGACAACTGTCATGTCGGTCATATGCCCCTGCAAGAAGAAAAACTAAGCATCATCTTGAAAATGGCATGAAACAAAAAAGACATACTCCCTTTCCCAAGTTTGTGTTCACTGTCATTTTGCCCCATCTGCTATCTGAATAGACCGCATCGGACGGCCAAAGCTTTGCAGAGATCTAGGGTTGCCTCCCGGGTATGATAAATAGCAAGAATTTGATTTCTGGTTTTGGCAAATATTCCATCCGACACTTGCCCCTGCAAGAAGGAAATAAAGTGTCATTTTCAGAATTGGTGAAACTTGAATGGGGATATTGCCCTTTAGATTGAGCAGCCTTTGCTTTGCTTTCCATCACTGATACTGTATGGTCAAGGTTGAAGTGTGAATCAGTCTTCCATTGCCGATAACCTGATGTATAAGTTGGTATGGGATCAGCCAGGTCTTCTAGCTTAACTATGAGCTACGGGGTCCAAAACTCATGCAGAGATTGTGCAGAGACTAGTTCAAGGATCGATCGAGTTGATGCATAGCTGGAATAAGAATGTCGTCGTTGCCCCTGAACATATAGTAGATGGATCAGTAGGACAACTAGGGTTAAACTGCATGCTAGCCATTTTCGAAGATTTTTCTTGAAAAGCCTTTTGTTTTTGAAAACCTTAGGAGAAGAATTCTTGAGAAGCCCAACCCTCAGTGCTTACCATGGATGACATATTTTTCGATCGTTGGTTATCGTCATCGGGTTGGTTTAGGATACTTCAAAAAAAAATTCAAAAAATGATGAAAAAAATTCTGTAATTTTATTGATTATGAATAAAAAAAATTACATCTTATTGAAAGGGAAATCCTAATTAGAATGAAAAGTCCTAGAAAGCAATAAAGGTTCCCACGCAGGGAGGAAAGCAAAAACATAAGAATGTTACTCTATGGGCCTGTGCCCATCCACACCATGATTCTTCAAACATTGCCTGAATGATTTGGAAAGCGGGTTACTCTGCACATTCGGTTGGCTATTCGTTTGGAAGGAAATGCCCCAGATTCGAGCAAGTCTTTGATACGATTCTTGTACTGAACAATTATCTGTGTCATGCCCAGGCTCCCCCGATGATAATCACATTTTTTTCTGGGCGTTAAATTGTGCTGACTCAGCAGATTTCAGTTTCGTTGGCTTGTACGAAAAAATTCGTATTAATTCATAGATAAATAAAATAATGCCAAAATTTTTTGGGGACATAGATAAGACAATTATGAAAAACTTTCTATGTTTTGGTTCTTTGCAAAAAATGCACGGATCAGCACAATTTAACGCACCTTTCAGAAAAATTTGTTCAGAAAACTGGTTCGGTCCAATTTCTGTTAGGGGCATAAATGGTACTCCGAAACCGAGAATTAATGGGCCAAAAATTTGTACTTACTAGTTCAAAGCCCATTTTACCACTTTTATGTTGTGACTTCGTCCAAAAAGCAAATCTTTCTAGTGGTAATCAGTGAAACAAATCAGTGCCAGAAATTTCCTGAAACCCAGATTGTTTGTCCTTCATTATCAATTTGGCAGAAAATGGCAAATATGATGGATTGATCTGAAACTTTTACACATGATAGTTCAAGACCTTCCAAACATCTTTCATTCAATGGTCGGGACCCAAAAATAATACAGCAAGAAATCGAAAAATTCGTACAAAGCAGCAAAGTCTGTCTGAAAAACAGCAATACAGAATGCAAACTAAACATGACTCTAACTAGCCCTGAGCTATGAACTTCTGGGGATAACACTACTCTTGAGCTTCTTGTAGTTGCCATCAAATCTTCTTGGTCTTCTCTTTAGCCCTCAGCAACCCTGCGCTTAAGACGATTGATCTCAGCTTGTTTCGTGTCATGAACGGACGCCCGAGGTATCACTGAAGCCTTCTTTTGGAATGACATGCTCTCGCATGTATCTCACAGAGGCATGGTATGTCTTGACGTTTCCTACGAGGATCCCCTTGGGTAAGATTAGCTTTGCAGGCCGACATCGCTCCCACAAGGCATGGGCAGAGAAACATGCTCTTCAACCTTCGCTGTCCCATAATAAAGTCGATGCCAACTTTCGTTGTCCTTGCGGGCTCGGAGGTTTACATTTCTCTCTATCACTTTGGCATTCCACTCCGTACTGTCGGACCACCCTACGTAAAAAAAAAAAAAAAAAATAAAAAAAACAACAAAAAAAAAAAAAAAAAATTAGATAACTACTCAAATGCCGGAGATATCCCAAGGTGGTATCGGTGACCCCCTCCGTCCCGCTAGTCTTAGCTTTCCTCAACTATTGAACCCAGAAGCTTTCCACAGGAAGTCACAGGACTTGGGTTCGTTAACAGCTAGGCCATGGAGTAATGGTGTTATCATGAACACCGGTCTTTTCTTGTTGAAACTCAAAAGTGGTGTTCATACTCAGTAATTGTTTGGGAAATTTCGAGAAAGGAGCTACCCAAATTTTAGCAAGAATGAGAGAGAAACCAAACTTGAAGAATCTCCGGTGAAACCGAAACGTCTATCAATGGTTGCTCTTAAGTTTTTGAAGGGGGGGGAGAGATGATGTTTCTGCCCTGCAAAATGGCGTTGACAAACAATTTTTTCGCATTATTTACTTTGTCGATCAAAAGATGCACCAAAGGGTAGTTGCATTTGTTTTGTGTGGAACCAATCAACGAGCCAGAACAATAGCAATGAAAGCTTTGGCTAGGTCATAACTCACTAGGTACTTTTGCAAACATAAGTCCAAAATACGGGAGGGGGCACTCCCTCATTTGGACTTGTTTAAAAACCTTAGCCACTTCATCGCGGTTAACATTTAGATATTCAGAATAACTCAGACCGTATCCTCTCCAATTGGCGGGCTAAAACCAAACCTGAGTCAAGGGACTTTCAGAAGAACGCTATACTCTTCTAAAGTTGGAGTTACACTCATGCTTACCAATATGAATGTTGTAGTCTTTGGGTCCAAAATGCTCACGCATGGAGGTGGACAGAATCGCAGTCGAATATCAATCAAAGGGAGCTGCGGCCAATGCGAATCTGATAACTATTCTACGACCTCCCATATGGTAAATTTCTCTTTCCCTTTCCACGCATGTCCTTCCATTGGTCCTTATCGCCGAGCGATACTCGAACTTCCCCCTAAATGTATAGCTCGGGGACTGCTAATGACTACACCTAAATAGTTCATCGGATACCGCTCAATCAGTAGCATACAAAAGGAGTAGAAAGTAATTGAGGAGACTTAAAGCAGGGGGGCTTTTGAACAGGAAATCAGGGAGGGAGTAATACATCAAAAAAAAAAAAAAAGGAGAGCAGCGAACCAGTCAGCAGCATGCACACTGAGATGCAGAGGTATCGTGAGGGGGGGGCCATGGTGGCGTGATAATGTCATAGTCTAGCATGGCTTAAA
>JAGVVM010017425.1:0-12522 GCA_019149425.1 Psidium friedrichsthalianum
CCCAAAAATCAAAGAGATTTGAAATTAAAGAATAACTGCTTGAGCAGTTAGAAACGCAAAAAGGATAAGTACCCGAAAGGAAGGAAAGAGGGGGTGCTGGACAATCATCCAAAAAAGACACTCTGTTTCTTTGAAGTTTAGCCTACTTCCCTATTCGTAGTGTAGCCTTAACTTTCCTGCACTTTCCGTTCCTTGTATTTTCAGATCCAAGCAATCTATTTCTATTTCAAAGCAATTAGGAGTAGCATAGCTAGTAGATCTCCATAACTCCCATCACTCTCGTCCATCGTACACACCCGTTCGCCTGTTCTCCCTAACTTTCCATCAGAACAGAGCCGCAGAACCCTTCTTAATAAAAATCGAAGTATGAATTTCGGTGAAAGATTTTCCCGATTCAAATCGCGCGCAACAGTTTCCAAGTCGTTTTTATACGTTCTTTCTATTTTTCCAATACAATGCCTTTTGTGCCTTGAACTGCCAGACAAACTTCATGGGAAACTACATATATATATATATATATATATCGTAATTGTACAAATGCAGTCTAAACCTTTTTATTATACTAATTCAATCCTAGACATTTTTGTATATGTGCCAATTCAATTTTTTCTGTCAATTTTGGCTAAAAATCACTGATGTGGACGCCGATCGATACTAACGTGGCTAATTTTTAATAGTATTTTAATACTTTTTGAATTTGTTTATCTAGTTCAATATTTTGACCAACTAGAAGAAGAAGAAGGGAAAGGAAAAACAAAAAGAGAAAGACAAAATATTGAGCTAAATAAAGAAATTTGAGAAATATTAAATTACTATTACAATTTGGCTACATCAGCGCCGAGTAGTGTCCACATCAGTGGATTCCAATCAAAGTTGGCTGAAACAACTGAATTGGGATAATTGTGATATGTTTATGATTTTTTGTATAATTTTACCCGAACTTTACTGATTTGGTAAAGTTTCCTTTTTTATGTTTTAATTCTTTGTATTCATATATAGTACGCATGATAGATTGAGTTATAAAGCAACTTGTTTCGTTCAATACATATTTAGTGCATGTTATTCATTACATTATCGAGTATTATCGACCTAGAGAATTCTCATCAAATGGTTAAGAATCACTCCAAACACCAGAAATATTGGATGAGAAAGATTTATCTTTGTAATGTAATTAAAAAAATGAACTCTTATTCAAGTTAATATAACATCCCTCTTTTGAAACAATCATTTTTTAATGACAATATGCAAGTCAAAATTTACAAAAGAATAATGTAGAAACAAACCGTAGAGGTTTTTTGTAAAATGATATTGCGGAAAGTGCGGTATTTTCACGAGTTTATAATAAATAAATTAAAGAGGGAGATCCGATCGATTTCCTCTAACATCGACATTTGGCCTTGCCCTTCAAATCCAAGTGTCTATTATGTCCAATAAGATGTGGATCCGTAAAATGATTAAAAAATAAAGAAAATCCAATCTACTTACGCTAATTTTGGCAGTTGCCAATATGTGTGCAAGTTTTTTTAATATGCCAAATATGTTGTGGAGACTTAAAAAAATAAGATTAAATTGAAATTCCATATTTGCGGGAATTAGACACGATAATATAGAGTACTAAGTCAATTAATGCAAGAAAATGTGGAATTTAAGCATGTGTAGATAAAATTCTGACTAAGTTAAACTTCAGTATGGATGAAAAAATTATCTATATAGAATTACGGGCAAGGCATAGGTTAAGCTATGTTTTGATAGAAACCAAATCTATATTTATGACAAACTAAACTAGAGCAAATGTTCTCATTGAAAATAAATCAGGATCAATTCAAGAGCGAGGTAGCCAGTAAAAATTAAAATCCGACATTTGAAAAAAAAAAATTGTATTTGATCTGTTCTATTTTTACTGTTTACATTTTCATTTTTCAAAATTTGCACCTCACTTAAACTTAATTTAAACCTTTAGGCAACTAAAACTTTCACGACACGAAAATGATAGCACATAGGTTCACATAATATTTTCACGATATTTTAAAATTAAAAAAATATTTTTTTTTTGGTTGATTCTAAAGTTTAATTGATGTTATGAATGTAAGTTGTCAGAAATGTGTAGACCTTAGCATGTCTCAGGCATATCAGCTCTTGCAGCTAGTTGAACTAATAAAGCCCGATCAAAGAAAGGTCCGGCCCATATTAAGTTTGGTATGACTTGATTTGTTTTGCATTGTGCGCTTCCACCAGCGTCACTTTACGTATAAAAGATGAAGTCTTATAAACGTTTGGCAATACATAAGCGGCATTAAATATTCATGCTCTGTTTGTTTCGCAAAAGAAAAATGATTTAAATTTTTTTTAAAAAAATTATTAGTTGTACCGCTTGAAATAATTAATGAATGAAAATATTTTCATTATCGACAGTAATTTCAGTCCAAAAAAATTTGGATTATATTAATATTTTTAATTCTATCATTTTTATTAGTGATATAAGACATCATTTATGGAAAAAATGTTGTCCTAATTGTTTATTTTCGCGAAATAAGCAAAGTCATAGTAAGCATAAGTTTCTCCACCCAAAACCTTTCTATAGAAGCACAAATAGTATGTGCTTCATTAATTGTGTTTATTTGCCAATACTATTCTTGCACTTTATCAAGAAAAACATCGAATTGAACTGTGATTATTCTACACCCTTGCACCCTGGGAGACATCTACTATGTAACCTTGGGTACGAAGTTCGTATTTGGCCTCTTTTTTGTTTTGCACTGTGATTATTCTATATATTTCTCACCTTACCAAAAAGAAAACATCGAATTGAAAATATGAGCTTTTGGGGGTGATGTGGGTGTATTGGGCTATACCCATTGGATGGCAAGCTTAACTCAATTCTCGTTGGTTAATCCAACTAAAGATGCATGAGCAGCCAATTCTAAGGAACAACCAACAAGTTTCAATATGATTTCATTGGCTAGTCAAGCAACATCAATGTTTGTTCATGCTCAAATAAGTTCTAGTCTTAAATTATTTCAGTGTGAACACTAGCACCCGAGAAGTTGACACTAGAGTTACCGATTAAGGAGTTTTGGATTCTTCCTAGTCAGTTACGTATTAAGCTCTCGACTCTTTCCTAGCCGATTAAGTTATTAGTTCACCAAGTTAGTAACCGATTTCGAAGCTAATCATCAACATATCAATGGAGGCTATTTGAACCATGTCCTTAATTGTTTGGTGATATTTCAAGATGGTTATTTGCTAGACCAAGCTTATTGACAAATTTGGAAGAAGAACAACAAGGCTAAAGAGTCAAGTCTTTGTGTTATTTATTGCCTTCCAGTTTCTAGGTATTTTAATGCATTTCTAATTACTAGGAGTTTAATTACCTTCTCATTCCCATGTCGTTTAGTCCCTATGTTTTATTTGTTGTCTAGTTCCCATACCATTGTTGGTTGGGTAGTTGTCAGTATGTAATTCCTATTTCCTATATCCTAGTCCCTTTATATAATGAGACAAAATCTCAGTTGTAATGCAGACTTGTGGATTTGATGAATGAAAATACAAATGAGAGTTTGCTTGGCTTGAGTGAATATCTTTGGAGGTTGGATAATTCCTTAGTTTCTTTATCTGTGGAGAGTGGATTACTCCTCGATGTGAGCCAAAAAAACCCTTTGTCCTTAACTGATGATATCTTTAGGCCTGGGTGGTGAGCTTGTAGCATCCCAGGGCGCTACAATCTCACCACCTTCTTGCTAATCGCAATATGCTTTAATATGATATTACATATAATATGGCGCATGCGGAAGACTATAAACATAAAAGTCGGCCATACAAAACATATAAGTGTAATCAAAAGTTGTAGGCCACGATACCTAAAGTGTATAGCCTCGAATGGTTCACTAACCTATAGCATACACATAACCACTAAGATAATTCAACAAATTGTGAAAATTCTTACTTTTATATATAATAAGCAGGTTTTGCACATCATCCTTTTAAATAAAAAGAGACACTAGAGGATCTAAGGGTATCATCTGCTCCCAAATACTTTCACCATCCATATTCTACGTCCATACTATAACCATTGTTTGCCATTTCACCACCACCAAAAAGCTTGCCTATACAACCCGTCCATCTTGCATCACCTTCACCACTACTAGTCTGAAAAATAGTTTTATCCACAAGGGGTAAGTATCACTCGGTAAGCAAAGCATCTACTAAAGTAACTATACTATATACCAATCACCTAACCAAGCAACAACAACAAGCCATGACCCTCAGAGAAACACACAAACCATTGTCGCTATCCTCTTTTGGGAAATTATAGGGCTAATGGATTGCCGATGGATCTCCCTCATTCGATAGAATAGCACAAGATCAAAGGCATGGGCCCTCCTAGGCCTATACCAAATCACGTCAAAGAGGAATTTTAAACAAGATCGATCTTAGTGTGGTCAGGTGACATATGATCAATGTATATGCTATTAGAATTGCCACCAATAATTTTTGGAGGGTAGATCAGGAACCTTACAACGCTGTTGAGAGAGACCGTTCAGTTCTATGAAATCAAAGAAGTGGATATAGGGACTTTGTTACGTTGACTTTTCAGTTGAGACCCTTCAGTACCTAAGTTAAGCGATTTTCTAACTTATGGATTTCATGTAGATATTTTTGGAGTGAGGTAAGTTCTAACGTCTAATGGGTTCATGCAAATGGGGAAGTGATTATCCCATCAAAGACAATCACTAATTGAAAGTGCCCAAATCAAGAAATCAAGACATGTGGATAAATCACATCAAAACACCACTCAATTTATCATATGGATACGTAATAGAGCCCTAAGGGCTTAGATAAACGCATCATTAAAGCTTAGGGGTGATTTGGGATAAATTGTCAAGATGGCAAAATGGTCATTTTTGGGGGGTGTCAGGAACCCAAAATCATGAAAATAGGTTAAACCAGTTGAATGTGATCATTTCATATTTCTCATGATTTTCTGAATTGTTTTTTGAATTTTTTGAATTTTTTTTGAATTTTCCTTTTTTGGATTTTTATAACATTTTATTTTTTTTTATTTTTTTATTTTTTTTATTAATTTTTGTACCGGGTCAGATTGACTCAGCCCACAAACCCGAAGGACTTGACCTAGACCTATATGGATCTAACTCGAGTCCAAAACGACACAGTTTGAGATTTTTTTTATTATTTTCCTAATTTTTCTATTTTTTTTAGATTTTCTGAGAATTTTACTGTGATTAGCCAATGCTACGGTCCAAGTTCACCCACATTGCTAAACCAACACCCTTGGATTAAATTACTAAGATCTACGATCTAGATTGAAATGAGACCAAATCTTCACCGTTCGATCAAATTACTATATTCTACGGCTCAGATTAAAAAGAGAGACTAAATCTAGACTATCTGATCTAAAATTTTATTTTTTATTTCAAAAAAGGGTTTTATAATCTAAAAATTCCATTTTTATCTAAAAAAAACTAGATCGGGACGCGTAGCACCACCCGCATCATCCAATCATTTTTTTATTCATTTTTTAAAGTGGTTATGACAGCCTAGCTGACGTGGCTTTCATTTAAGCTTTGACCAAGTTAGCACACTGACGTGGCATACCAAGTCAGCACCACTCCAATGCCACATTAGCCACTAATGTAGCATTATTATCTTCCATGTATTGAAACAAAATAAACAGCCGAGGATCTTCGATGAGATCCAACGATGAAAATTATTCCGATCAACCTAATTCCAACACTAATCAACTCTAAGCCTGATCCAAATCAACATTTTCTAAATTCAACTAGATCTAATGGCTAAACATGCATGAATCCAACTCATATAGTCTAAGCCATAGCAGAATCAAACTTCTAAACTAGAGTATAACAATGAAATTCCTTTGCAAGACAGCATCACATTAAGTTTAGGAGACTTACTTGAGGTCCTAATTGAGCCCTAAATTGCCAGATTTGGCTAGCCAAATCGTGATAGGTTAAGCTACGATAGAGGTCTAACTCAAGGTTTTCTCGCAGTATTAATGCAAGACAAAGATGCAATCATGCTTAAGGATGCATGAGGAATAAAACACAGATAAAGATTGCAAGAATTAAGCTCGGATCAAAGATCCGCCATGGATTTGCAAAGATAAGGTCCAAAGTACAACTCACTTTCTGACAATCTATAGGCTTCTCAAGCTGGTGCGATGGATTCCTTGGAGCTTGATGAAGCTTGCTAAAGTGGTCTTGGGTTTGGATTTGCTCTGGTCCAGAGAGCAAATCCAAACCCAAGACCACTTTAGCAAGCTTCATCAAGCTCCAAGGAATCCATCGCACCAGCTTGAGAAGCCTATAGATTGTCAGAAAGTGAGTTGTACTTTGGACCTTATCTTTGCAAATCCATGGCGGATCTTTGATCCGAGCTTAATTCTTGCAATCTTTATCTGTGTTTTATTCCTCATGCATCCTTAAGCATGATTGCATCTTTGTCTTGCATTAATACTGCGAGAAAACCTTGAGTTAGACCTCTATCGTAGCTTAACCTATCACGATTTGGCTAGCCAAATCTGGCAATTTAGGGCTCAATTAGGACCTCAAGTAAGTCTCCTAAACTTAATGTGATGCTGTCTTGCAAAGGAATTTCATTGT
This sequence comes from Psidium friedrichsthalianum, assembly GCA_019149425.1. Lineage (NCBI taxonomy): Eukaryota > Viridiplantae > Streptophyta > Magnoliopsida > Myrtales > Myrtaceae > Psidium > Psidium friedrichsthalianum. The sequence goes on from JAGVVM010017425.1 coordinate 6,639, forward strand.
TATACTCTAGTTTAGAAGTTTGATTCTGCTATGCTTAGACTATATGAGTTGGATTCTGCATGTTTAGCCATTAGATCTAGTTGATTTAGAAAATGTTGATTTGGATCAGGCTTAGAGTTGATTAGTGTTGGAATTAGGTTGATCGGAATAATTTTCATCGTTGGATCTCATCGAAGATCCCTCGGCTGTTTATTTTGTTTCAATACATGGAAGATAATAATGCTACATTAGTGGCTAATGTGGCATTGGAGTGGTGCTGACTTGGTATGCCACGTCAGTGTGCTAACTTGGTCAAAGCTTAAATGAAAGCCACGTCAGCTAGGCTGTCATAACCACTTTAAAAAATGAATAAAAAAAATGATTGGATGATGCGGGTGGTGCTACGCGTCCCGATCTAGTTTTTTTTAGATAAAAATGGAATTTTTAGATTATAAAACCCTTTTTTGAAATAAAAAATAAAATTTTAGATCAGATAGTCTAGATTTAGTCTCTCTTTTTAATCTGAGCCGTAGAGATATAGTAATTTGATCGAACGGTGAAGATTTGGTCTCATTTCAATCTAGATCGTAGATCTTAGTAATTTAATCCAAGGGTGTTGGTTTAGCAATGTGGTGAACTTGGACCGTAGCATTGGCTAATCACAGTAAAATTCTCAGAAAATCTAAAAAAATAGAAAAAAATTAGGAAAATAATAAAAAAAATCTCAAAACTGTGTCGTTTTGGACTCGAGTTAGATCCATATAGGTCTAGGTCAAGTCCTTCGGGTTTGTGGGCTGAGTCAATCTGACCCGGTACAAAAATTAATAAAAAAATAAAAAAATAAAAAAAAAATAAAATGTTATAAAAATCCAAAAAAGGAAAAATTCAAAAAAAATTCAAAAAAATTCAAAAAACAATTCAGAAAATCATGAGAAATATGAAATGATCACATTCAACTGGTTTAACCTATTTCATGATTTTGGGTTCCTGACACCCCCCAAAAATGACCATTTTGCCATCTTGACAATTTATCCCAAATCACCCCTAAGCTTTAATGATGCGTTTATCTAAGCCCTTAGGGCTCTATTACGTATCCATATGATAAATTGAGTGTGTGTTTGATGTGATTTATCCACATGTCTTGATTTCTTGATTTGGGCACTTTCAATTAGTGATTGTCTTTGATGGGATAATCACTTCCCCATTTGCATGAACCCATTAGACGTTAGAACTTACCTCACTCCAAAAATATCTACATGAAATCCATAAGTTAGAAAATCGCTTAACTTAGGTACTGAAGGGGTCTCAATGAAAAGTCAACGTAACAAAGTCCCTATATCCACTTCTTTGATTTCATAGAACTGAACGGTCTCTCTCAACAGCGTTGTAAGGTTCCTGATCTACCCTCCAAAAATTATTGGTGGCAATTCTAATAGCATATACATTGATCATATGTCACCTGACCACACTAAGATCGATCTTGTTTAAAATTCCTCTTTGACGTGATTTGGTATAGGCCTAGGAGGGCCCATGCCTTTGATCTTGTGCTATTCTATCGAATGAGGGAGATCCATCGGCAATCCATTAGCCCTATAATTTCCCAAAAGAGGATAGCGACAATGGTTTGTGTGTTTCTCTGAGGGTCATGGCTTGTTGTTGTTGCTTGGTTAGGTGATTGGTATATAGTATAGTTACTTTAGTAGATGCTTTGCTTACCGAGTGATACTTACCCCTTGTGGATAAAACTATTTTTCAGACTAGTAGTGGTGAAGGTGATGCAAGATGGACGGGTTGTATAGGCAAGCTTTTTGGTGGTGGTGAAATGGCAAACAATGGTTATAGTATGGACGTAGAATATGGATGGTGAAAGTATTTGGGAGCAGATGATACCCTTATGATCCTCTAGTGTCTCTTTTTATTTAAAAGGATGATGTGCAAAACCTGCTTATTATATATAAAAGTAAGAATTTTCACAATTTGTTGAATTATCTTAGTGGTTATGTGTATGCTATAGGTTAGTGAACCATTCGAGGCTATACACTTTAGGTATCGTGCCTACAACTTTGATTACACTTATATGTTTTGTATGGCCGACCTTTATGTTTATAGTCTTCCGCATGCGCCATATTATATGTAATATCATATTAAAGCATATTGCGATTAGCAAGAAGGTGGTGAGATTGTAGCGCCCTGGGATGCTACAAGCTCACCACCCAGGCCTAAAGATATCATCAGTTAAGGACAAAGGGTTTTTTGGCTCACATCGAGGAGTAATCCACTCTCCACAGATAAAGAAACTAAGGAATTATCCAACCTCCAAAGATATTCACTCAAGCCAAGCAAACTCTCATTTGTATTTTCATTCATCAAATCCACAAGTCTGCATTACAACTGAGATTTTGTCTCATTATATAAAGGGACTAGGATATAGGAAATAGGAATTACATACTGACAACTACCCAACCAACAATGGTATGGGAACTAGACAACAAATAAAACATAGGGACTAAACGACATGGGAATGAGAAGGTAATTAAACTCCTAGTAATTAGAAATGCATTAAAATACCTAGAAACTGGAAGGCAATAAATAACACAAAGACTTGACTCTTTAGCCTTGTTGTTCTTCTTCCAAATTTGTCAATAAGCTTGGTCTAGCAAATAACCATCTTGAAATATCACCAAACAATTAAGGACATGGTTCAAATAGCCTCCATTGATATGTTGATGATTAGCTTCGAAATCGGTTACTAACTTGGTGAACTAATAACTTAATCGGCTAGGAAAGAGTCGAGAGCTTAATACGTAACTGACTAGGAAGAATCCAAAAACTCCTTAATCGGTAACTCTAGTGTCAACTTCTCGGGTGCTAGTGTTCACACTGAAATAATTTAAGACTAGAACTTATTTGAGCATGAACAAACATTGATGTTGCTTGACTAGCCAATGAAATCATATTGAAACTTGTTGGTTGTTCCTTAGAATTGGCTGCTCATGCATCTTTAGTTGGATTAACCAACGAGAATTGAGTTAAGCTTGCCATCCAATGGGTATAGCCCAATACACCCACATCACCCCCAAAAGCTCATATTTTCAATTCGATGTTTTCTTTTTGGTAAGGTGAGAAATATATAGAATAATCACAGTGCAAAACAAAAAAGAGGCCAAATACGAACTTCGTACCCAAGGTTACATAGTAGATGTCTCCCAGGGTGCAAGGGTGTAGAATAATCACAGTTCAATTCGATGTTTTTCTTGATAAAGTGCAAGAATAGTATTGGCAAATAAACACAATTAATGAAGCACATACTATTTGTGCTTCTATAGAAAGGTTTTGGGGTGGAGAAACTTATGCTTACTATGACTTTGCTTATTTCGCGGAAAATAAACAATTAGGACAACATTTTTCCATAAATGATGTCTTATATCACTAATAAAAATGATAGAATTAAAAATATTAATATAATCCAAATTTTTTGGACTGAAATTACTGTCGATAATGAAAATATTTTCATTCATTAATTATTTCAAGCGGTACAACTAATAATTTTTTTAAAAAAATTTAAATCATTTTTCTTTGCGAAACAAACAGAGCATGAATATTTAATGCCGCTTATGTATTGCCAAACGGTTTATAAGACTTCATCTTTTATACGTAAAGTGACGCTGGTGGAAGCGCACAATGCCAAAACAAATCAAGTCATACCAAACTTAATATGGGCCGGACCTTTCTTTGATCGGGCTTTATTAGTTCAACTAGCTGCAAGAGCTGATATGCCTGAGACATGCTAAGGTCTACACATTTCTGACAACTTACATTCATAACATCAATTAAACTTTAGAATCAACCAAAAAAAAAATATTTTTTTAATTTTAAAAATATCGTGAAAAATATTATGTGAACCTATGTGCTATCATTTTCGTGTCGTGAAAGTTTTAGTTGCCTAAAGGTTTAAATTAAGTTTAAGTGAGGTGCAAATTTTGAAAAATGAAAATGTAAACAGTAAAAATAGAACAGATCAAATACAATTTTTTTTTTCAAATGTCGGATTTTAATTTTACTGGCTAACCTCGCTCTTGAATTGATCCTGATTTATTTCAATGAGAACATTTGCTCTAGTTTTAGTTTGTCATAAATATAGATTTGGTTTCTATCAAAACATAGCTTAACCTATGCCTTGCCCGTAATTCTATATAGATAATTTTTTCATCCATACTGAAGTTTAACTTAGTCAGAATTTTATCTACACATGCTTAAATTCCACATTTTCTTGCATTAATTGACTTAGTACTCTATATTATCGTGTCTAATTCCCGCAAATATGGAATTTCAATTTAATCTTATTTTTTTAAGTCTCCACAACATATTTGGCATATTAAAAACTTGCACACATATTGGCAACTGCCAAAATTAGCGTAAGTAGATTGGATTTTCTTTATTTTTTAATCATTTTACGGATCCACATCTTATTGGACATAATAGACACTTGGATTTGAAGGGCAAGGCCAAATGTCGATGTTAGAGGAAATCGATCGGATCTCCCTCTTTAATTTATTTATTATAAACTCGTGAAAATACCGCACTTTCCGCAATATCATTTTACAAAAAACCTCTACGGTTTGTTTCTACATTATTCTTTTGTAAATTTTGACTTGCATATTGTCATTAAAAAATGATTGTTTCAAAAGAGGGATGTTATATTAACTTGAATAAGAGTTCATTTTTTAATTACATTACAAAGATAAATCTTTCTCATCCAATATTTCTGGTGGTTGGAGTGATTCTTAACCATTTGATGAGAATTCTCTAGGTCGATAATACTCGATAATGTAATGAATAACATGCACTAAATATGTATTGAACGAAACAAGTTGCTTTATAACTCAATCTATCATGCGTACTATATATGAATACAAAGAAATTAAAAACATAAAAAAGGAAACTTTACCAAATCAGTAAAGTTCGGGTAAAATTATACAAAAAATCATAAACATATCACAATTATCCCAATTCAGTTGTTTCAGCCAACTTTGATTGGAATCCACTGATGTGGACACTACTCGGCGCTGATGTAGCCAAATTGTAATAGTAATTTAATATTTCTCAAATTTCTTTATTTAGCTCAATATTTTGTCTTTCTCTTTTTGTTTTTCCTTTCCCTTCTTCTTCTTCTAGTTGGTCAAAATATTGAACTAGATAAACAAATTCAAAAAGTATTAAAATACTATTAAAAATTAGCCACGTTAGTATCGATCGGCGTCCACATCAGTGATTTTTAGCCAAAATTGACAGAAAAAAATTGAATTGGCACATATACAAAAATGTCTAGGATTGAATTAGTATAATAAAAAGGTTTAGAACTGCATTTGTACAATTACGATATATATATATATATATATATGTAGTTTCCCATGAAGTTTGTCTGGCAGTTCAAGGCACAAAAGGGCATTGTATTGGAAAAATAGAAAGAACGTATAAAAACGACTTGGAAACTGTTTCGCGCGATTTGAATCGGGAAAATCTTTCACCGAAATTCATACTTCGATTTTTATTAAGAAGGGTTCTGCGGCTCTGTTCTGATGGAAAGTTAGGGAGAACAGGCGAACGGGTGTGTACGATGGACGAGAGTGATGGGAGTTATGGAGATCTACTAGCTATGCTACTCCTAATTGCTTTGAAATAGAAATAGATTGCTTGGATCTGAAAATACAAGGAACGGAAAGTGCAGGAAAGTTAAGGCTACACTACGAATAGGGAAGTAGGCTAAAAACTTCAAAGAAACAGAGTGTCTTTTTTGGATGATTGTCCAGCACCCCTCTTTCCTTCCTTTCGGTACTTATCCTTTTTGCGTTTCTAACTGCTCAAGCAGTTATTCTTTAATTTAAAATCTTTGAATTTTGGGCAC
>JAGVVM010017432.1:0-11959 GCA_019149425.1 Psidium friedrichsthalianum
CGTGCGCCCGGCTTGTCTGACCTTCAGTCGACATTTCCGAACCGGACTCATTTCTTCATTGCTTTTATCTTACTGACCGATTGTCCCATTGTCAGCTTTTCATTTTGTTGTGGTCCATTTTCCTAAATACCGACTCAGTCTCATTCTCCAGGCCACGGGCGTGTTTTTGGGAAAAATCCCCCAGATAGCCTTTCCCCTTCGGTTTGGTCCACCCAGGGTTAGCTAATCCTGAGTGAGCGTCGACTAGAGTGTATTAATGATTATTCATTCATTTAGAAAGTCCTGACAATTGGGTCGAATTTTCACTGTCACAGGCGACACCTTCAGAAAGACATGATCCCTAAATTGAAATTCAATGGCCTTACGTCTCTTTGTCGGCATAACTCTTTCTGCCTACTCTGGGCGGTCCTCAATCCTGTCTCTAATCACCTTGACTGCCTCCACTGACTGTTTGTAAGCAATTCTGGGCTGTTTATTCTTTTCCTTCGCCAACTTCATCCCAACAAATCGGCGTCCTGCAGGCCCTTCCATACAATCTTCGAACGGTGCCATCTTGATACCTCTGCGTGGTAGCTATTATTGTAGGCAATTCCACTAAATGCAGTTGCTCCCTTCCCATCCACCCTTGAAATCTATGACACATGCTCCTCCAGCATGTCCCTCCAAGTCTGTATAGTCCCCTTTCCCGACTGTCCATCAATCTGAGGTGGAGGCCGTACTGAATCTTTAACTCTGTTTTTTTCCTAGAAGCACCCTGCAGACTCTTCCGAAAAATGTGGCTGTGAAAACGAGGATCTCTGTCCTGAATACAATGCTTTTACTGGCACTCCATGCAATCTTACAATCTTGCCTCACGTACAAGTTCTTGCTAGCTTCCTCCATTGGAGGAAATCCTTTTCGCACTGCGATTTAAATGCGCAGACTTGGGTCCAATCTGTCCCACCTAATCACCAATTGGTTCATTCCCTCTCTGACTTTTCTTGGCAAATCCCGTCACGAAATCCATGGCGATGTGCTCCCACTTTCCATTCTGGGATCTTTCCAATTGGTTTTTTAACCAAGTACCAGTCCTTCGCAGGCTTGCAATGCTGTGCCCTTTTTACTTGTTGAACATATCAGGCACTTGGCTACATGCTTTAAGCCACATCCACCTTCACTTCCATCCACCAATAGTGCTACGTAGATTACCTGGTTACATCTTTCTACTTCCAGGGTGGATGACTATAATTTGCTCCTGTGAGCCCTTGATAAAAATTCCCTTCTCTTTTAACTCCTCATCGTTCGTCTCACACACAGGCGTCCTCTAAACTTCATATTCCGTCCTCAGTCACCCTAAGTCCTCTTTCCCTCTCTTCCGCATTCATCGTTACATCTTCTGAATATCGGGGTCCGTGGAAACTTAATTCCTTGACCTTCATTTGGATTCTCTGGCTTCAATCTGTAGCGTAGCCATCAGGCTTTGAGAGACTTCCACTTCGACCTTGACTCCAGAGTCCCTGATTTTCTTCCAACCAACCCGTCCATTCTTTTCACCATCATATGAGGCGATGCTCGACTTTCCTGCTTAGAGCATCCGCCCCCTTATTCCGCCGTTTCCTGGATTGGTAAAGAATATCACAATCATAGTCCCTTCAGCCAACTCTAATCCATCGACCGCATGTCTCATGTTCAGCTCCTTCTGGACAACAACTACTTCAAACTCTGGTGACTTGTGTAGATCTGAAACTTTTTCTCCCACCGATATTGTTCTCCGGATCTTCAATGCGAATACTAGCGCAGGCCAGCTCCAAGTCGTGCGTCGGTAATTCAGCGCTCATGTGGCCCTCAACTGTCCGAGATGCATATGCCACTACTCGTCCTGTGTTTGCATTCAAGACACTTCCTAGTCCCCTCTCAGTGACCATCAACTGTAAATCTCAAATCCTCCCAGGTCCGGATGGGATGGTCATACTGGTGGGCAGACCCCGTCAGTCGGATCCTTCAGCTCCTGAAAAGCTTTCCTCGCACTTTGCGGTCCCATTCAAACTTCGACTCCTTCTTCACAATCTTGTCATCGGAGCCTATCGCGGAGAACCTTTCCACGAAGCGTTCTGTAAATATCCCTGGCCCAATCCGAGGAAACTTTCGTACTTCAAGTCACGGTCCCGTTGGCCTTGGCCATTTCTCCTACGGCCTTTCAATCTTTAGCTGGATCCACTGTCTATTCCCTCACCAGACACTATATGCCCAAGGAACGCCACCTTTATTGAAGCCAAAACTCGCACTTGCTGACTTTGGCTATAGGGAAATGCTCCCTTTTAGTGTCTGCAGAACATTCCCTCAGGTGTTCCTCGTGGTCTTCAGAATTCTTCGAGTACACCAGGAATATCGTCCACTACGACTATCACGATCGATTTCTAAAATTCCTTGACCCTCCTGGTTTCATCTTAATCCATGAAATTGCAAGCTGGGGCAATTTTTGTCAGGCCCAAATTTGGCAAATGACGGTGAAAACTCGTAATGCCCATACCTTTGTCCTAAAGGCAGTCTTCGGGACATCCTCCTTTCTTTGATCCTTAGCTGGTGTTAACCCGTCCCTCAGGTTCCTATCTTGGAGAACACGCACGCTCCTTCCAGCTGATCAGACAGGTCATCTATCCTCGGCAGGGGATAACCTTTGTTCTTGACCGTCACTTGTTTTCAGCTGTCGATATTCCTATACACACCTTATTATCCTTCCTTTTTTCTTAACGAACGCACCGAGCCTCCCCCTGGCGAAGCCTGGGGCGGATAAATCCTTTTATCCAGTAGCTCTTTCATCTGCACCTTCAGCTCTTTCATTTCAATAGTGCCATCCTATACGGTGCTTTTTTTAGATTGGCTCAGTTTCCAGGTGCCAACTCAATCACGAATTTCTACTTCACGCTTCTGGTGGCAAGCCAGGCAATTCCTTGAGGAAACACATCGAAGTATTCCCCTTTACTATAGGCACCTCCTCCACTTCCCCACTCTTGAGCCGACCGAAATCTATTTACAGATGCCAAGAAATCCTAAGCAAACCCTGATCCATCAGCTGGTTGGCTTTCTATTGCAAAATCCAAGAATTGAGGTTTCCAACCTCCGATTTTTTTTCCCTTTAACTCCTACTCAGCCCATCTACTGGGTTTTCACCTTATAGTACTCCTACTGCCATTCAATAACTGCTCCATGTCTTAACCAACAGTTCCATGCCAACAACCAAGTCCAAAATCATACATGTGCAGGACAGCTAAGTCAATTCTTCTCGACCTAATGTCCCAGAGCTATCTCACACACCCCCTTACACCCTAACATAACGATTACTTTTACTTTTCAACGGGTTGGCCACATGCATAAAACATCTAATGTCTAGTTTTTCTATTCCCAGCCAACGCAGCAAACCGGGGACAATATGAACGAATGGGAATGCCCAGGAATCAAACAAGGCATAGGGGCGGTTAAATGAACCACAGAGAGAAATGTACCTGTGATCCCCCTGGCGCATTCCCTCAGCCTCCTTGCGCGCCACAGCATATACTCGTCCCTGAAGCCAGGCGGACGGTTCAGAATCCCTTGAGGTACATTCCGCCATTGGTGGCTGCGGCTGCGGTTGGAACTGGGGGTCTTGCCCATTCCCTCGGGCAGTTCCTTGGATGTGCCCAATCTGAACCACAGACCTGAAGCATCTCCCGTCTTCTTCGGGCAGGGGTTTTTGTTCCCATGTCCTCCTGCCACAGTCGCGGCAGTTCTGATTTCCAGCAGCGGTGGCCTTTTTTCCCAGGTCCCCCCCTCCCCACTTGCATGTGGAACGAACCTTCGGTTGTCCTTCATCGGCCTCGTTGCCAATTCTCTGAAGTTCCTACTTGGGCGTGAACCGCGATCCAGATGCGGCAGCCTCTCTCTTGCAATCTCGCTCTATACCAGGGCTCGTTCCATAATCTCGTTATAATCTCTTCAGCCCAGTGGCGATTATCATACTTTTTTTTAGCTCAGCCTCATTCCTTTCCTGAAACTTTCTGGCCTGTCCCACGGATCCTCTATCAGCCTTCGAGCAAACTTGGACAGTCTGCGCAAAACCGCCCCTTCATACTGGGTCCTACCTGTCCATGGCAACCTTGGGCCGAAAGTCCCTAATGAAACTTGTGACCCAGTCCCCCCTAAAAATTTTTTGCCCAAATTGGTCAACTTTTCTAAATGAATGGAAATACTTCATTAATACCTACCTAGTCGACGCTCACCCAGATTTAGCCTTACCCTGAGCTGACCAACCGAAGGGGAAAGGGCTATCCGGGAATTTTTTTCCAATCGCCGCCGCGTTTGGCCCTGAGACTGAGACAGAAGGTGTTGGTATTTTAGTGGAATTGACCACAAAAATGGAAATCTGACACGATGGACAATCAATCAGTAAGATGAACACAATGAAAGAAATGAATTTCCGGTTTTCAGAAAGTTCGACCTAAGGTCAGACCACCGGTGCACGTCGAGGAAAGCAAGGCGTGAAATGGAAAAACCTACCGAAATACCCCCCGTAAATCTCAGAACGTTAGAATGGAACTAATTTAGGATTTTTTGAGAAATAGAATTTGATGGGCCCTACACAAATCCAGTCAGAAATTCGTTTCGCGCTCGGGACCCGATCGGTGGCATTTTTGGCACGCAAATCGAGGCAAGTCCCAATCAATGTTCACATCAATTAAATGTCAATCAATTCATCAATCAAATCATCCGCGTCAATGGCCACAATTTTCCAGGTTTTTCAATCAATCCATTCAAAGGTCAAAATTCCCATTACCTAACCCACTAATAATCTAATTTTCCCCTTTATTCTATTAGAATTTATAATCTCCTCCCTCTCTCTCCTCCTCATAAATTTTTCGGCCCTTTCCTCCCTCACTCTCCCTCCTCAATCTCGCCCGAAGTCTCTCTCTCCCTCACGGCTCCCTTCCCGCCCGAAGCCGGCCCACCGTGAGCCGCCGAAATCCGCCGCCACAAGCTGCCCGTCCGTCCTTCTCAGCGACTGTAAAAGTCTCTCTCCTCCCCTTCCTTTGTCATTTTGCGTGGCTTGAAAAGCCCACCTTGGAACCGTCCCCCGACTCACCCCTCTCTTCCTCCCCTCTTCGGCCGTGAAAGCCGTTCCGCCGCGAGCACCGTCCCGTCGCCCTCGTCCGCCCTTGCCGTCACCGTCCAGCCTCCCGTGTCACCTTGGTAAAGCCCTCTTGACTTCCCCTTCCCCTTCGTTTTCCATGGCCGTGTGAGGCCCCGCCCACGACGCAACCCCGGCCCCCGGTTTTCTCCTTGTAGGCCGTGACCCCCATTCGGCCCGCCGCGAGCACCGTCCCCGTCCTTCGTCCCCCGTCGTTCCCGCCGACCAGCCACCGTTTCCCGGCCCTCATCTAGGTAAGCAATCCGCTAATCCTAGCTTAGGCCTGTTTTTTGTATTGTGTGTGGTTGTGTGTGGTTTATGGGCTTTAATAATGTTGTGATTAGGGTGTTTAATTGGTGTAATTTTAGGCCTAAAATGGTCGTTAGACCCTTCGGGTTTTTGCCATGGGCCCGCGCTGTGGACCGATTTGGGGGAGGTTTAATTGGGCCTTGGAAATGCCCAATGTGGGCTGGTGGATGTTTTGAGTTTAGGCGTGTACCATAGTGGGCCTAAGAGTTGTAATGGGCCTTGGAACTTAATTCTAACTCATTTGGGCCTAAATGAACCTAATTGAACCTAATTGGGTTAATGGGCTTATAATGGACGAAAATTACGATTTAATGGGCCCAATGATGGTTTGGAACATTAAAAGATGAGGCCCATTAATGCATATGGGCTTAGAGTGATCAAATGGGCCTAAGATGGGCTAAATGGGCTTAATTGGATAATCCTTGAAAATGGGCTTGGGCCCTACACGAAATTAACTCTAATTGGGCCTAAATATCATAATGGACTTAAGATTTATTAATGGGCTCAAGTTTAATTGATGGGCCTTGGTTACTATTAGGGCCCAGCTGAAATTATTAAACCCAACTTAACCTAATGGGCCTAACCCATTCCTTTTAACTTTGATCCTTAATGGGCCCAACTGGACTAATGGGCTTTAAACCTTATGATGGGCCGACTTACCCTAATGAACTTATTCACCCATATGGGCCTTGGGCCTCAGGTCAGGCATTAGGCCCGTTCGAACTCGAATCCTTTAATTGGGCCCTAAACCAAGTTAAGCCTGATTCAAACACACCTGAGGGACTGTTTAGTCATTGAATCATTAGTCGTGGGTTAATAACTCCCAGGGGACTAGCATGGGTGACTGGGTTTAGGCCAAGTTGTTAAGGCCGCTGAGGTGAGATTCCTATCGTTATGGGTTTGACCCGAGAATTATTAGGGGATACCCTATTGAGGCTTTCTGGTTAAGGGATTGTGCGTGGCCCCTTTGATTTCCTTATGGCTTGGCATGTTGTGCACATGAGAGTGTGATGGTTGCTTGATGCGTTATGTACTGGTGCATTTATGCCACATCATGCATGCTCTATGTTTGATTGACTGATTGCAATCATGTGGGCCCGCATTCATTGAGAGCATGGCATGGGTCACCCGAGTTGTGACGCGAGAATGTGCCCAGAGGGGAAATGGAGAGAAAAGGGAGACCAACGTAAGGCGTTCGAGACGCAGTGTGGTAATTGCCGTAGGGCACTGTTGGGTGAGCCCTGATGGGATTTGGAGTGACAAATGGGCATGGTCTATTGGGACCCGTTATGGCCGGTTGAGGCCCGAGTATGATCCATTGGGATCCGATATGGCCAGTTGAGGCCTGTAGCATTGCATATGGCATCTGATTGATATCTTGTATCTGTCTGTATGATATGAACTCTGTTATGATAATTTGCACGTCTGTTAATCATGTTGGGGTCTGGTACTGAGGAGACTGAGAGTGTCTGAACCCTGGACCGTGAACCTAGTCCGTCGGATAGGACCGACCCTAGTAGTATACGCTATCCTACGTTAGGATTAGTGGTGAGCTTATTGAGTTTCGACTCATGGGCGGTGGTTGCCCTTCTTTTACAGATCCAGGTCACCCGTGATGGCTGCACCGCCGATGCTTTTTGGACTGCCAGTGCAGATGGACACCGAGATTACCCTCCATTTTGATATGCACGCCACTCTGTGGCATAGGCATGTGACCACTGTGTTAGTAGATCAGGGTGGACCTTATCTTGTACCCCATAGATACGAGGCCTGGTTTAGAGAGGGCCTGTATGGCTTCGAGGGACCCCAGAGAGACTCCCCGATTCCCATGGAGGACGACCCGATCCTGCTACAGCCAGCTGAGTATGGTGGCGAGGTGGTCGACCCCGACCCACTGCAGGAGTTGCCGTCCCCAGGACGATCCGAGGTTGATGGTCATGAGGAGGGTGACGCCATGGACACAGATGAGGAGGACCCCGAGGAGGATCCAGAGGAGGACCCAGAGGAGGACCCCGAGGAGGATCCTGAGGAGGAGTTCGAGATGGCTTGAGTTTTGCTGTACTGGTCTAGTTTTTTTTGAGAGAGCGTAGATAGCTTGACTATAGTGAGGTTTTCTTTTGGGAGTCTGTATTTAACGCTCTATATATATATGATGTGTATTGCCTTTTGTAAAAGTGTTCTTGTCTTTCGTGCTACCCTGTACCATTTGCATGTATGTATGTATAGAAGGCACGCTTCCGCAGGTTTTAGATTGTTGTCATTTTGCGCTAGCGTCGCTTGGCCGCGATGAGCATCCTGGGCCGTCGCTACTCGTAGGCCAGGCGTACGCAGGGATTTATGGTTATGTATGAACAGGGGTGTCGCGGGCTCGATTGATTGGGGCTCGGGGCGTGACAGGAACTATGTCCACTAAGGTAAGTCGGCCCATTATAAGATTTAAAGTCCATTAGTCAAGTTGGGTTCGATAGGATTTAAGGTTGAATGAAATGGGTTAGGCCCATTAGGATAAGTTGGGCTTAATAATTTCAGTTGGGCCCTAATAGTAACCAAGGCCCATTAATTAAAACTTGAGCCCATTAATTAAATCTTAAGTCCATTATGAAATTAAGGCCCAATTAGAATTAATTTCGTGTAGGGCCCAAGCCCATTTTCTAAAGTTAACCAATTAAGCCCATTTAGCCCATTTTAGGCCCATTTAGTCATTCTAGGCCCATGTACATTAATGGGCTTCATAGATTAATATTCTAATTTATAAGTTGGGCCCAATTAATACTCATTTTCGTCCAAACAAGGCCCATCAATCATCTTGGGTTCAATTAGATTAGTTTAGGCCCAAATAGATTAAAATTTGAACCCCAAGCCCATTATAACCCTTCGGCCCATTAGTCCACACGTTTATTGTACAAATTCCAGCCCATTAGCATAGTTTCAAGGTCCAAATTCTCTCTCCAAGTGGCCCACACGGTCGGCCCAATATGCTAGCAACATTAATCCAAGGCCCAATTAGCTTAATCATCCACATTACACTCTAATCAACTTGATTAGCCACTAATGCACCACCATCCACACATATACATACTAGCCTAAACTAGGATTAGAGGTTTGCTTACCTAGAGGGGTCGGTGGAGGCGGCTGGATGGCGGGACGACGGCAACGACGGAAAAGGACTCCGGCGGCCCACTCGGGTTCACGGCCTACAAGGGAAAGCCGGGGTTGGTTCGGCCGAATGACAAGCCTCGCGGCCTCGGAGAAGGTCAAGTGAAGGGTGGAGGAGGCTTACCTAGGCGGGGATGGGTCGGTGAAGGGCGGACGGTGGCCGAAAGATGGTGAAGAAGGCGACGGCGTCGGGCGACGGCAACGCTAGCCGAGAGAGGGAGAGCGACGGTGAGATTGGTTCGGCTCCAAGGGGACTCCCATGTCCACGAAACAGCAAGGAGAGAGGGTTGAGGGGCTTACCGAGAGAGAATGAGGGCCGGTGATGGCGACGACGACGCACGGAGGTGGCGGCCGGCGGCTCGGGCGGCGGACGGACGGCGACCGAACGAAAGAGGGAGAGACCGAGAGAGAAACGAAGGGGAGAGGGAGGAGAGAGAGAGGGGTCGGCCGAGAGGAATGGGAGGGAGGAGAGAGAGAGGGAGATTATAAGGATTATAATCAAATAAAATCAAAAATGAGTTAGTGGGTTAGGTTTGCAAATAGTGACTTTGATGTGAGTGATGGATTTGCATTGGAAATTGAACCTTGATTGATGTGATTGATGGATTGATTTGACATTTGATTGATTGATGTGACATCTGATTTGACTTGCCTCGATTTGCGTGCCAAATGCACCGATCGGATCCCGAGCGCGAACGAATTTTAGACTGGATTTGGTGTCGGTCCGTCGAATCTATTCTCAAAAATCCTAATTAGTCTCATTCTAAGGTCTGAGCATTTACCGGGGCATTTCGGTAATTTTCCCTTCACGTCTTGCTTCTCGACGTGCACCAGCTGTCTGACCTTCAGTCGACATTTCTGAAACCGACTTCATTTCTTCATTGTGTTTATCTTACTGATTCGATTATCCATCGTCAGATTTCATTTTGCGGTCAAATTTCATCAAATACCGACTCAGTCTCAGTCTCAAGCCAACAGGCGGCTGATTGGGAAAATTTCCCAGGTAGCCTTTCCCCTTCGGTTGGTCCGCTCAGGGTAGCTAATCCTGAGTGAGCGTCGACTAGAGTGTATTAATGAAGTGTTTCCATTCATTTAGAAATTCCGACAAGTGGGTCGAATTTTCGGACTGTCACAACAACCGTCAAAATTTGATGGCACTGGAGGACCTGAAGTGGCTGCCTCGTGGATCGAGCAACTGGAGAAGGCATTCACAGTGCTAGGATGCACGGATGAAGAGAAGGTCTCACTGGCGACCTATCAGCTCTAGAGCACCGCAGATGACTGGTGGAAGGCCACCCGTGGACGAGTCTTTCCTGATGGCATGAGGCCGATTGGGCTGCTTTCTGTGCAGCATTCAATGGGAAGTACTTCTCGGAAGCCGCCCAAGAGCGAAAGATGGAGGAGTTTATAAGGCTCCGTCAGGGGCAAATGACTGTTGATCAGTATGAGGGCGAGTTCGCCAGATTGTCTAAGTTCGCTCGAAGGCTGATAGAGGACCCGTGGGATAAAGCAAGAAGATTCAGAGAAGGTCTGAGACCCGAGCTGAAGAGCATGATAATTGCCACTGGGCTGAGGGACTATAATGAGATCTATGAACGAGCCCTGGCGATAGAACGGGATCTACAAGAGAAGGCTGCCGCATCTGGATCGCGGTTCATGCCGAATAGGAACTTCAGAGATTTCGGCAAGAGGCCGATGAAAGACAACCGCAGGTTCGTCCCACCTGCGAGGAAGACTTTGTGAAAGCCGCCTTTTGCTGGGAATCAGAACTGCCGTGACTGTGGCAGGAGACATGGGAACAACCCCTGTCCGAAGAAGACAGGAGGATGCTTCAGGTGTGGGCAGATGGGGCACCTTCAAAGGAACTGTCCGAGGAATGGTCCGAGACCCTAGTTCCAACCGCAGCAGCAACCACCAATGGCGAATGCACCTCAAGGGATTCTGAACCGTCCGCCTGCTCAGGGACGAGTATATGCTGTGGCGCGCAAGGATGCTGAAAATGCGCCAGGGGTGATCACAGGTACCGTTTCTCTCTGTGGTCATACCGCCTATGCCTTGTTTGATCCTGGTGCATCCCATTCGTTCTTATCTGCACGTTTTGCTGAGTTGGCTGGAATAGAAACTAGACCATTAGATAATGTATTGCATGTGGCCACCCATTGAAGGATAGAGTAGTTGTTATGTTGGGATGTAAGGGGTGCGAGATAGCTCTGGGAGATAGAATTGAGAGGATTGACTTAGCTATCCTGCCCATGTATGATTTCGACGTAATTGTCGGCATGGATTGGTTGGTTAGACATGGAGCAGTTATTGACTGCAGTAGGAGTACTATAAGGCTGAACCCAGTAGATGAGCCTGGGTATGAGTTTAAAGGAAATCGAGGTGGGACCTCAATTCCTTGGATTTCTGCACTAGAAGCAACCAAGCTGATGGATCAGGGTTGCCTAGGATTCTTAGCATCAGTGACGGATTCGTCTGTCCCCGAAGTGAAGTTGGAGGAGGTGCCTATAGTAAGGGAATACCTCGAAGTGTTTCCTCAAGAGTTGCCTGGCTTGCCACCAGAGCGCGAAGTGGAGTTTGTAATTGAGTTGGCACCTGGAACTGAGCCAATCTCAAAAGCACCGTATAGGATAGCACTATCTGAACTAAAGGAGTTGAAAGTGCAAATGCAAGAGCTACTGGATAAAGGATTTATCCGCCCCAGTGCTTCGCCATGGGGAGCTCCGGTGCTGTTCGTTAAGAAAAAGGACGGATCACTCAGGCTGTGTATAGATTACAGGCAGCTGAACCAAGTGACGATCAAGAACAAGTATCCTTTGCCGAGGATAGATGATCTGTTTGATCAGCTGGAAGGAGCGTGCGTATTCTCCAAGATAGACCTAAGAACAGGTTATCACCAGCTAAGGATCAAAAAGGAGGATATCCCGAAGACTGCCTTTAGGACGAGATATGGGCATTACGAGTTCACTGTCATGCCATTTGGATTGACAAATGCCCCAGCTGCATTCATGGATATGATGAACAGAGTGTTCAAGGAGTTCTTGGATCGATTCGTGATAGTCTTCATCGACAACATCCTGGTGTACTCGAAGAATGCTGAAGACCACGAAGAACACTTGAGGATTGTTCTGCAGACCTTAAGGGAGCACTCACTGTATGCGAAGTTTAGTAAGTGTGAGTTCTGGCTGAGCAGAGTGGCGTTCCTTGGACACATTGTATCGGGAGAAGGGATATCAGTAGATCCAGCTAAGATCGAAGCTGTGGAGAAGTGGCCGAGGCCAACGACCGTGACTGAGGTGCGAAGTTTCCTTGGATTAGCTGGGTATTACAGACGCTTCGTGGAAAGGTTCTCCG